>DWLO01001325.1:0-15377 GCA_018245335.1 Dalla quadristriga
AAAAAAACAAGTTATGTTAACCAAGGTGTAAAAAATTGTCTCAAAAATTTCCTTTCATCGCGTGCGCTGCTTAAATGCTTAAAGTTAAGACGAATTGAGTTAAATTCCACGCGTACGAAGTCGCGGGCAACAGCTAGTCCTTAATAAAATAAATGAGACCATCCCTTTTTAATTTTATTTGGATTAAAACTGTATTTAATTTATATGAAATAGTTCCAAGTGTTTTTTTGGTAGGTACGCCATTTTACGGGGAAAAACTCAGGGGAAAACTAATATGTTACAAATAAAGGACTTTTAATAACAAAACAGGTGTAGGTATATCGAAAAAGTAATATGTTACAAATAAAGGACTTTTGTTAACAAAATAGGTGTAGGTACATACTTATCAAATTAAACTAAACCACCTGCTCGGCGCAGCTGGCTGATAATTGTATCAGCCTGTTGCGCTAGTATTGACTATGACAAAAAAGTGTAGGCATATAATGCTCTGCTACCCATGCGAAGCTGGGGCGGGTAGCTAGTGTAATATAATGTATCTGGATTAATGATTATAGGATGCAATTGCGCAATGCTTACAAGTGACTGAAATAAAATATCTGGGTATTATTAACGAAAAACTAAATTGGCAACAGCACATAATCATCGACAACCTCCGGTTTAAGAAAACTAATTAATGTTTTTAAAAAACTTCATACAGTTGCGGACCGTAGCTTACTTATACAAATATACAAAGCCTTAGCAGAGTGTATAGTAACGTACTGTATATGTACCTGGATGTCAGCTGGTAAGACTTATCTTCTGGAGCTTGAGACAGCGCAGAGAGCATTGCTAAAAGTGATGTTACCTTCCTTTCCGTTATCCAACTCAATCCATTTACGAAAAAGCTGACATCCTCACTATACTTAAGTTGTGGATTAATTCACAAGTTCCATAAAGTCAAAAATGTATCAAACTATACAATTAAAGAAATCATAATAAAATATTTAAAATCCCTATCCTATGATGAGGCTGAAAAATTATCAATCAATTAAACAAAACATAAATACAGGTAATACGTATAAGTACACACACACACATACACCTGACATGATTATGTAGAATTGGTATAATCTACCTTATATCATTTCATAAGGTTTTTTGTATCTTTTTTGGGGTATTTATCAGGACTGTATAACTAATAATATTGTAGCACCTAATTAGGAAGGAACTGACTCGTAGGCCACACGCTCTCGCTTTTCTAGGAGTCCTGTTCTCAAAAATGTTTGTAACCAAGTTATGCTTTATATATAATTTTTATTATTATTGTTGTTATTAATGAATGATTTTTTATTTTGATTGATTTTGATATATTGACGATGACGTTACAATTTTAATCAAGTACTCATGTAATTAGACATTTGTAAGTATTTTAGTATTAAGTATTTAGTAGGATCGAAAAATGGATGTTATCATGGTCGCAATACCTTAGACAAAAATATAAGAGACGAATAGTTGTTAATGAGATGATCTAGTTTATCGAGGAGAGCCCTGTTGGCGTCATATATCACAATAATCAACTTCAGGGAACACTTTTGAACAATTAATGTGACTAGCAAACTTTAGGAGCCAACAGACACTCTTCTAAGATTGTTAGTATTTGTTGTAGTTTACAAGGACTATTATTATTATTGCTAATGAACATAAGCAATTACTTACCTTAGTTCGCGATCGCCCCTGACTCCTCTTCACTGCTTGTTCATGATTTGAATCATCACTTTTAGTCTTTTTTACATTAACATTGCTAGTCTTTGAAGCACACTGCTTATCTTTAACATTAGTTTTGGAAGCATTGTCTTTATCACTCTGTTTATCTTCATCACTGCCACTCTTGACAGTGTTCCTCCCATTTTTACTGGATGTTTTTTGGGGAGAACATTTTGATGGTAATGATTTCTTGACTGCCTTCAAAGGCAAATCGTCTTCACTGGACGAGTCTGATGAGCATTTGCTACATGATTCCGAACTTGAACTAGTATCTGATAACTTTTTCTTGCCCAACAGTTTCTCTTTTAAGACTTTTAAGTTTCTAGCACCTTCCAGTTTTTTCTTAACAGGTTTAACAATTTTCTTGGTTGAGGTCTTCCTAGGTGGAATAGCAGCTATTTTTAATTTCAATCCTGTATCGCAAGAGGTGACTGAGAAATGTGGTTTGCGTGTAGCACTTTGCTTAGTACTAGAACACTCCCAGTCACTTCCAGAAGATTCAGTACTTGTGCTGTTCTGTAATAAATATGGAAAGCCATTGTTAACAATGTACTTTATTTGATTAACAATTTAGGCACACACAAGTTATGACAGTTTTATTACATGACCCATTAGGTGTGTACAAAGGTACAACTTATTTGACACTGAAATCTTTAATGCCAACCAAAAATAATACATGCAATGTTGATAGTTAAATAAAGATCAGAAAAAAAAATATGGCAATCTATGGTATAGCTTACAATATAATAATTTTAATATTTGTATATAGAGTAGTTTACCAACCTCGGAATCGCTATTGCAGTCCGAATCACCACTAGAATCATGAGTTTTTGGCACCTCTGTGCCCATTTCTGGAACAGAATTATGAAGAAGCATTATTATTTATAAAATAAATGATTTATTATAGCAACCCTGTCTATAGGGGAAAATGATCTTAGACAGTGGTTATTCTAGAATGATACCTAGTGAGAGATAAACATTTGATTATAAAATATACATGATTGCAATTAATAGGCATTTGAATATTGGCAAAAAAAATGTTGTAATCACTCTATCATAATCATAACATATTATCCTAATGATTTGCTATCAATGTGACAACAGCTTCCTTTGAAATAGTGCAGCATGGTAAATTGTAGTATTGTTAACTAACAAATAAGCCATTGGATTGGTGCTTAGTAATTTAGCACTGCATAACTAAAAATACAAGTTAAGGAACTTCAGTCCGCAGAGCTTTGTTATTAAAATATATCATTTTATCTATGGATATTCTCTACAGAAATTATTAAAATAGAAATACTGGATATATATAGAAGTTTAGATTATGGAGCATAATGAAATACAACTTTTAACACAACAAGTGACATTTATGTTGAAGCAGCACTCAGTTACATTAACTGTAGCAGCACAAAGTTCAAACTTCACTTCTATCATTTTAACTTCAGGTGAAAAGTCAAACAGTTCAAACTAGAAAAATAGAATGACCAAATATACATATCAGAATGCTAACAAGCTGAATTGGGATCTAAGGACGCTACTAGACGAATGGGGTACTTACTTCAAGGTTGGTCAAGATGTTTCCAAGTACATAAGTATGAAATCCTTCATTTCAGTCACGGGATGCACGCAAACATTGGTATATTCTGGAAAATAAGAAGTTAATAACGGTTCAGAAGTAATACGCGCAGTTTTCTCTTCAATAGTGATTTTTCGGAATGACAGATCAGACGACACTCGCTGGACCAGTTTTATTTCACCATGTACTTGACTTGTAACGCGGTACATACCACATATCAGTAATCAACCAAATAAAAAACTGATGAGAAACTTTAGTTTCGTCTTAATGATGAATTACTCACTTTTAACGGTTTTTCGCGACATTGGCGCCAAATAGATGCATACGCTGCATACGTTTACATTATTAACAAGAATGGAATTGTTAATTAGGTTATAGAAGTCATGTATAACAGTGGTATACCAAAACTGAACGATATTTTACTAACCATTTACTGTATACTCCGTTGTATAGCAAAGATGAAGGAATTAATTCACCACCACAACACTGCCAATATTCCGCTTGGCCTCCATGTTTACAAATCGTTCGCATAAAAATTTAATATGTACATAGGTAGGTACAAAGTGGAGAAAGCTAGTGAATTTTGCAGCTTATTCTTTTACACTTACTATAACCGCAAAAGAAAGAAAGAGACTCATATCATAATAATGGCTTAAATTGCGGCGCAAAATGGCGTCAAGAAGAAGTACAAGCCGATTACATAGGGGACATTTTAAACTTGAATACGTAACTTCAGATTGCTTGTAGTTATAGAATGCACTGAAAATTAGAATAGTAATTGAGAAGTAACTTTTTGTTTAAAAAAATAACTGCGATACAGTCAAAACAATAATAACAAACGAGTAGAAACTGATATAGTGTTGCTATATTTCAAAGATTTAATTATTTTATTATTAAGCGAGGCAGCATTCTTTTTTATCTATAAAGATAATTCAGAAAATACAGTTCTTCGCAGGTTATAAATCCCAACAAGTAACAGATTATGCAACAAATCTTGTAGCAGTTCTTTGAAACTAAAGAAAGATCAGTCGAAAAAAGGTTGTCTTGTCATACGGACGGTAAATGTAGGGGAGGAAAAATTATTTTCATTCATTGGCAAAATGTTTTCCACTCGAATGTGAATTCCAGAAAGTCAGATTCATCCACTGACGTATCTATCTTCTAAAAGGTAATATAGAGGTCAGTAGCTTATCTCACGCGGCGCGCGGCCCGGGTGGTTTATTTTTCCCTAAGAGGTATGTATTTTGGATTTTAGGTGGTCCCTCCATAGCCCGGCAGGTTTATTAGTTATCGGATTAGACCATATAATATCATAAATGGTCTAAGGTTATCGGTTATAGTTACGTTGTTTCAGTCGTTGACAGTCTTCCTGCAAAGAATCTGATCATTATAACAAATATGTTTATATTTTAATTGAATAATTGGAATAAATTATAGAAAGCTTTAAAACCTGAACCTAAAAGCTGAACTACCTAATCGAATATAGACCGAGACCACGACGTCTAGCATATTAATAGTAATTTGTCGTGACGGGCCGTCTATTCGAACCAAGTCGTATCGTATTGCATCAGAGTTCTATGCTTACCTGGGCCATCGGGCCTTAAGTTGTATATTTCTACTCTCTACACTTACCGCGGATTGAATAGGTATATCATTATACTCTTTGGGGTTGACTGTCATCAGTGAAACATGTCACTCAAGTCAATCTGACGTAAATGACATTACGCACGAAGTATTCCGGTTCGGTGTACATAATTTTACGGAATTTTGAAATAATATTGAAATGGTTATTTTATTGTACACAGAATGTATTAGAAGGATAAATAAAATATATATGAAATCAATGTCTTGATTTTATATTACTCAACAGCAATGGAAGACTGATTTCACTGATAAATCTTATGAAATACTTTTGGTCTTCACGTTCATCACCTACGTTGGGAGTCTAATATTAATTTATACATTTTGGACACAGAACATTCATTGACTATTTATTTAAGAAAACCCATTCTACGATGTTTCGATTACTGGGCTAGTATTTTTACTTAGGTTATGAATTAATTGGATTATGGAGGAATCTGAGTCTGTTTGGGAAGATTTGTCGAACATTCCTGCTGATCCGCCTTCTATGCGCGAACTTTGTGATAAGTGCAAGTAAGCAAATAAGCTTTTCCAAAATTATATTTTATAAGGATGACTTTTCTACCTTTATATTCCAACCATAAACATACCTAACTAACTTCAACTTTTATTTTATCATTAATCTCTTCATTCATTGTTTTTTAGGAGACCAGCGGTTGTATGTTGGTGTTTTGCATTACCTCCAGAAAGATTAACACCTCGTAGCACCATCATTCTCCTTCAACATCCTGCCGAAGAGAAAAGATGTCTACGCACAGCACCAATGTTACAATTAGGCTTAGCAGAAAACAAGTGCCTTATATTCAAAGGGAAAAGATTTCCTCTTACTCGGCATGAAAATTTGGAAAACATTCTTAGAAAATCCAATACAATACTGTTATACCCCAGTAAGGCTGCTGTGAACATTAAAGAATTGGATTCGAAGGATGACTGTTATAATCTTGTATTGATAGATGGAACATGGCCTCAGGCAAAAGCCATTTATGCTTCTAGCCCTATACTCCATACTATAAAACAAGTCAAACTTGTATCTTGTAATACAAGCAACTATATCATCAGAACACAACCTACTGAGGGTTGTTTGAGCACTTTGGAGACTGCCGCTGAAGCTGTGTCACAGTTAGAAAATAACTCAATTTATAGTGAACTACTTGTTAGACCGCTACATGTGTTGTGCAAGTTTCAATTGGACAATGGAGCAGTAACACATCAGTCAAAGGAATATTTGATTAAGACTAAAACATATCCTAAGCTTTTAGGTAAGAGACTGTCTAAACTTTTTAGAAGTACAAATGATACAAGTGGAATTTTGCAATGACTACTTTGACTAAAATGTACTAAACCAGTGGTTTTCATCACTTTTTTTTTTAATTTTGGGATTTTTATCAATTTCCTTGTTATTTATGTTATGTAAAATTCAACTAGCTTAAGTTAGAAAAAATGTTTTGAATAATGATGGAAGGCACATGTACTCCACAGAAGTATTCTGAAGTTACTTGAACTTCTACAGAATAATAATTGATGATGATTGATGACCAACCAATGGGCAATTTTAATGGCCATTTTATAGTAAGTAGGTACATAAATTAATGAAATTGTTACTTGGAGAGACTGGTTGACGTTCTTATTTAGAGGTGCCTCTTTTAAAATACGAATATATGGATTAATTAGCTTCATCTTCAGTTTAATGAAAATTAAGCTCTCCATTTAAATACATTACTGTTTTCACAGTTCTTGCAGTTCTCCATTTACATAGTTGAATTGAAAGTGGGTGAATGGAACTATTAGACTGGTATACTGAATAGAATCTTTTCTTCTTTAGAAGATTGGGTACTGTTCCTTGTTCTTCTGTAGGATTGCTTTCTTTAAAATAAATCATGGATGTTCCTTCATTTTGGATTTTATTTTCTTAAATCGGCAGTTATCAATTACATTTGTAATACATAATTATACATTACTGACTAATGTATCTGGCAACTCCTTACCGGATAGGCGGAAGTACATTTTAAATTTTTTTTATTTGCATAAAAACATTCATTGTCTAAAATGTTTTGTTTGTCTATCTAATTCATTGAATTTATTTGACTGCTCATTTTTATTACTTATTGATTTCTTGCTTGTTAAATGCAAACATATTTTTTAAATTCCTTATTATAATATCCTGTTATGTATTTGGCATAATATACCATAGACATTATGCCACTAATGTATATTAAAAAAAACAGGCGCATCAATAAAAAACCGTTAGTTTAGTGTCAGTGTCACTGTCAGTTACGTGACGTAGCAACACGAAACCAACAAACGAAAGCAATTTTTTCTTCCTTTTGTGTCTGTCAAACGGTTAGAAACATGGCTGAGGTTTGTGAATAATTTTTATAATGTTAAATCGTGATATATATTGACAATCGTAAATCAAAACAACAATGATATTATCAAGCACAGGAATGAGTGCAGTTCGGTATTTAGTGAATGTGTTATTTCCTCACAGTGATAGAAAATGTTTACATATTGCAGGTCGATGAAACTCTGAAGAAAAAACGTACCTTCAGGAAGTTTACCTTCCGAGGGGTCGATCTGGACCAATTGCTTGACATGCCTAAGTAAGTGACAAACTCTTATAAGTACCGGTACTTATTAATAGTTTTTTTATAATATTTAGGTTTGTGTTAATTACTTGTCATCCTGATTTTACACATTTTTGAAGATTCAACACGAAATGTTTGTTAAATATGTAATAGGGTCGATATCACTATTATTATACTAAATATTCTAGAAGATTTAACACATACAGGTCATTTTCAATAGCTCTGGATAACCTATAAACAAACAAGAGATTAAAAAAGCAACTTGCGACTGGCATACATCTGTAATTAATAAGCATCCCACCGAATCTGCTTTAATTATTTAAACTAAAAATAAAGATTTGTATAGTGGTGGTTTAAATAAAAATAAAAATTGATAGGAAATTTGGCAGGTGGTAGGACATGTATACCGCGGGTTGCCCGCGGCAGTACCACCGTAACACCCGTTACTGCCGTGAAATTATTGTTTTCAAACTATTATGTTTCAGTCGGAAAGGTGTGGATGCCCTTACATATGATACACTACAAGAGGCAACCATCTCAGTCCTCATGTATAGCAACGCATCTGTCTAGTGTGGAATGGGACAAATACTGACAATTACTAACTGGGATTACTAATATTTACGAACAGGACTAATTCCCACAGGCCTATTCGAGATTTGTTACAGATTTCAATAGGTGCCACTATGTGTTTGGAGTGCATGTCTGTTTACTGTCCTATCATGTTATAAAAAAAAACATTTTATTTTATCAACACCATATAGTGGTAGAACATGTATACGGTTCGCATGGGGCAGTATCACCGCCACACCCATTACTGTAACTTGAAAAATTTATATCTATATTCTAGCGAGCAACTCATGGAGTTGATGCACGCGCGTGCTCGCAGGCGGTTCGCTCGCGGCCTGAAGCGCAAGCCCATGGCCTTGGTGAAGAAGCTGCGCCGTGCGAAGAAGGAGGCTCCCCCAAATGAGAAGCCAGAGATTGTCAAGACCCACCTTCGCAACATGATCATTGTCCCAGAAATGGTTGGCTCCATTGTTGGTATCTACAATGGAAAGACTTTCAACCAGGTGGGTTCATTTGGTGTTTAATTGAATACAAACAGGTGTGCCTGTTACAACTGTAGTAGTTAACTTCTTTTGTAGTTGGTTGATTTATGAAGATAGATATTTCCATAACTTGCCTGTCAAAACATAACTTTCCCTACAAATTATTATTATTATGGGCAAATCCTCCCATTTTTAAGGAGAGGCCTTTTGTCCTATATCTCAGCCTTTAGAGGTCCACTGCTGGACATAGGCCTTTAGTCCAACAGTGGACTATTAATTATAGGCTGTTTATGATGACATATGATGATAATATTTACATAAATATGATGTAGTATTTTAAGTCAAGTGTGGAAAAAAGTTAATGCTGTAATGTACATAGTTATGCAACCCTATTAATCTTCTGTCTAAAAAGATTTAATAGTTACAAAATTAACAGATTAAACATATATCTACATAATTATGTAAATTAAAAATATTAACAAAAAAATTACTGACATAGCTCGAAGAGTTAGCAAGCTGTAGTGGCTATGGGCAGGCCACGTCGTTCGAAGGACCAATAACCGATGGGGAAGAAAGATCCGCGAATGGAGACCACTACTCGTAAAAAGGAGCACAGGGTGCCCTTTGACAAGGTAGACTGACAACCTGAAGAAAATGGCGGGTAACCGCTGGATTCAGAGGGCACAGGACCGGTCGAAGTGGCGTCGATTAGGGGAGGCCTATGTCCAGCAGTGGACCTCTCAAGGCTAATGGATGGATGGATGGAACATAAAAATGCATGATAGAGCTGACCAGGATTATAATCAACAAAGTGTGAGTGGTGGGCTTATGATGATAATCATTTAAAGTATATCATGTATTGAAGTGAAGGTGTTTATTGTATTAAATGAGAAACAGTACCCTGCTGGTATATTAGCAGGTAGTAATTTTTCTATTATAGGGGTTAATTGTGATGATTTGTTGTTGCAGGTTGAAATTAAGCCTGAGATGATTGGCCACTACCTTGGTGAATTCTCAGTCACATACAAGCCTGTCAAGCACGGTAGGCCTGGTATTGGTGCCACCCACAGCTCCAGGTTCATTCCACTCAAGTAGTGGTTTATTTCCGTTCTAGTTTAAGTGAAAAATGTGCACAGAGTTACAATAAAGTATATTTGTGGCTAGTGAGTTTTCTTATTTTGTATTCAATCAATACTGTTAATAATTTTAATGTGATATGATAACTGGAAAGATATGGGAGGGATAAAACAGTAAACCAGTACCAGTTCACCATTTATTGTTCCACCATGCTCTTCTCCATTGCCATATATTTCAGTGTAGATTACTACAATCTGAATAAATAAACCCAATAACCCTGGCATGGTTCTCTTCATAAGGGCCCTAGCAGACCCGCTACTTTAAGCATCGGCGATCGACGGTTAAGTGTTTTTACGAAACTAGATGCAGCAACCAAACATCCCAAATTCTGAAAGTTTGAAAGGCCTGTGATGGATATGTTTTTTCAACTGTATCAATCGTAGAATCATGAGGTAAAAAGTAAAAGGCGTTTTTAAATTATTCTTCAGGATCTGTCGGTGTAGTTTTATCTCAATACCAACTGATTCAGAAGAATCGCAAATAATAACATGAATCACCCTCATCACAATCTTGTCACTGGCCCACTACTGAGCACGGATTTCATCGCGGAAGTAAAATGGTTTAGGCCATAGTCAACGCTGGCCAACTGCGGGTTAGTGGACTTCACAAGTCATTGAGAACATTATAGTGAACTCTCATGCATGATGTTTTCCTCCAAAAACAAGTGATATATAATTGTCACGCACCTAAGGAATGTATAGAGGTTTGGAATTTCAACCCCGGACCTCCCGAGTGACTGCTATAATCGGCGTTTCATAATTACCTTTGGTCAAATGAAAAATTACCTAATCTTTGGAAGCGGATTGACTTCAAAATAGGATCGACCTCGGCCAAAAAACTACTTGCGTATTTTACTATTTACAAGAAGTTTTGCAAGCATTTAGAATTTTAGATGTACTCGAATAGCGCTCTGAATCAGTGATCATGCATCTGATCCTGACACTGTGTCTTTCATTAGTTCTTGAAGATTCAAGGGGGCAGGGGCACCAACTAAGGCATTATAAATAACAAACACTTATAATAACACATAACTTAAAAAATTCAATGGTGCGTGCCTGAGATTTGAACCCCGGACCCCCGAGTAGGATTATTAACTACTAGATGATCCTGTAAAGAATAACCAATCCTATGAGAAATCACAATAAAGAAAACAGTTGAACTAAGTTTTCGCGAAGTATAAAATAAAATAAAAGTACCTATAAAACACTCAAATTATATTGAAATATCTTTTATTTTGTATTTATAGCGCAAACAATCCATACGAACAAATAATCCTACATGGTACAAACTACTTACAGTTTGGAGGTACCCACTTACAAATAAGCTGCCTTTGAAAGACGTTCATTCTAAATTTGTAGCTATGTAATTTGGACAAAGTTATTAAGCATAATATATGTTTTGTTCGGTAGCTGCCGCTGTGTACCATTCTCTTTTTTACCAAAAAAAAACTTAGTAGTTTGTTGAAGGGCAATAATGACGTTGGTAGAGACAGGAAAATATATAGTTCCTAAGTAGAGTATCGTAATAGAGGCACAGATTACATATTAGATGCAAAGTAGAGGCCCAGATTAGTTCTAATGCTATTCTTATTAATTAAAAGTATTTTACTTAACTTTGTCTGAATTGAAGATGTTGAGCTAAAAAAAGCAGGCAGCAATTTGGCGATTCGAATTGGCGAACGAACGAAATTCCGGTACCTACTCATGATCATCAAGTGAGCCGAAGTTCACAAATACTAAGAAGCGTACGTAACCATAATTGTGGGGTTAATAGAAGTGCATTGGCTTGTGTTGCCACTTCTCAAGGAGCTGGCGACTGGGCGACTGGCCGTAACCAGTGGGATCCGCCGCCCGCCGCCGCCGCCGACCTCACGTCAGTGACGAGACGCTCCAACACACTGAAATTGTGTTTGCAGAACAATCCTTTTTTGTCTTCACACTCTTCCCAACAAGGACTTACGAATTATCTAAACATACTGATTACCTATTTCTCAAGCGATCCGATGCCTTATTTAGGGAGCCGAGGACGTGTGATGTTACGTCGTTCCCAAACAGCCATCCAAGGTTATGGTATCATGTGATTTATAAGTATTTTTAACTTTTTAAATACTGGTTCCGTATTCATTTTGAATTGTCTAGGTAGTAATATTTACATTTATTTAACGATAAAATCGATGCTGGTGCACATTGAAATAATTTCACTATGGGAACTATTTATTTAAGTAAGTACCTGAAACATTAAGGTTAGTAGTAGTTAATAGTATTATAATAAAGCTACCATCACTATCTACATGAACCTAAGCGGTGATAAACATTTCGATCAAAGGTCAACTCTTCTTTTTCGCAGAGCAGACGAAGTCGCAGATAAAAATGAGAGCCTAAATTTGTCTTAAATAAGCTTGTTTATAGTTAAAGACCATGAAAATAATATAGCACTTATAATTGCTTTCTGGTTGACGGCAGTTTCACTGACTTCATGTTCGTGGCATGTAGCGAAATGATCTTGCAACAATTACATTGTCATAATTCTTAATTAATTCCGTTTAAGAGCGTAACTGGAGCTCAAGGGATGCGAAAACATTATTCGAAATAATTTAAGAGGAAGGACGGTAGATGAAACGCGATACTGCGAAATCTATGACGTCAGGTACCTAACTTAAGTACCTAATGGGTAGATAGAGTAATAGGCAGCTGATGTAGAGTTGTTCCTGACATTACTCGCAGAGTCAACAAGTTGAAGTGGCAAGGACTGATAACCAATGAGGGCCTAAAAATCACAGCTGCGATGGTATTCTGTCCTATGGTCACCCATTGATATCATTTTCCAAATTGAGCTTTGGGCATTAAGTATAATATCCGTACGTACCTAACCCGTCCATATCTACAGTACTAGGATGATAAGAAAGTTGCCTTTAGAACTTTTCGTTTCCTGTAGTCTGCACAATACCTACCTACTGCACATTAGTAGGTAGGTACAAGCGGTATTGTATAAAAAACAAAAAACAAAAGACAACTTCGGTGTCAAGGTAAGCGCTTAGACCTTATGGTATTAAAGTAGGTTATGTTATGGAAATGATACGGGTCGGTCACCTGTAAGGAAAGACGACTTTATCATCTAATATTATTTACATAATATTAGATGCCCCGGGGATTAACCGCCGTAGACTCAGTTAAGAGACAGTTGCAGCACTATAACTATTCTAGTGACTTTAAACAGTTTAAACCATGACGAATCAAGCCGCGCCGGTCCCGACCGACAGTGGCAAAATTTCTTGAGCGCTTCCGTGCTTCGAAGGGCACGATAACAGTCGTTATGCCTTGTCGGAGGCAGTTGGGCGGCCTGAAAAACTTCCGACACTCGGATTGGCCACTAACTCTTCTACCAGTTCGCATTGTGAAGTACGCTCCAGGCATCCTCTATTGTGACGAGAGACCCGTGCCGTGCAGTGGGCCACTATATGCTGTAGCCAATGACTTTAATACATAATGCTGCTATAACTTCACAACCCTGTTAATTTCACTTTTATATTAATACACTATCTAGTGTGTCATCATTATATATCTATCTAGTATCTACTAGCTAGCGAAATATGTTATTCCTGATGCCCATGTTATAAGGAACCTTACACTAGTTGAGCGCGTTTACCGAGGAGAGCAGCTGTAATTCCAGTTTATTCATTCGATCGTGATGAGACATATTATTATATTCCAGCGTAAAACCTCGTTTTAAGAGGAGACCTGTGTTCAGTAGTGGGCCAGTTATAGTTTATAATGATGATGATAATGACTACGAATTATTATACTTAGCTTGTACCATGCAGAGGACACAAGTTCCAAGTGCCATGTCGCCATACTAAGTGGACCGCTACGGGCATTCGCCTTTGGGAGCCGGATCGCGTCGGTTTGGTCTCAGCATCCGACGTCGATTCCCATAGTCGTACTATACAGTGTATACGGGTAGTGTATACGGCAGCTTTCAGTTACAGCATATGATACTGCATAGCACTTACACCGCACACGCGTTACTTTCGATTTCATTCAGGCGATTTAAAATTAAATCTCGCACCCACATAACAATTTTTCTGTCAAAAGCTTTTTTAAAGACTGGGACTTCTAGGCACCGTCCTCCAATTTTTTTTTATACAAAGCTTTCATCTCTTTTTAACCATTCTGGGATTAAGCCCGCCCGGAGATGGGTTGGAAAAATATAGCCGGGAATTAACTTAACTATAGGTACCTCTTAAGAATCCATCTGCAGTTTTTTCGTAACATAGTAACGAACTTTGATTATTTAAACACCTAACGAACTTCCACCACCAAGATAAAAATATATGCCGTGTGGTGACGACGGCAGAACAAAATATAATTGTCACCGCCCCTACACGGGTGACGTACGAATATATAACGGAGAACGAGCAGTAGCTACCTATGTGCTGTAGAACTACTGCGATCACCAACCCAGGCGCCTGCCCAGCGTGGTGATTATGGGAAAATCCTCCTGTTTTCGGGAGAGGCCTTTAGTTCAGCAGTGGACTATTATAGGCTGTTAAAAAAGAGTAAATATAAACTAGTGAATAGTATAGTATAGTAGTAATAGTAATAGTGAAAACAGGTTGTTCACAGATTCTACTTATTTACATACCCCGACTACCCCGTAGTCATACAATTAATTAAATAGGTTGATATGCAGAAATAAGTTATAAACTTATAATGTGTTACTTATCAGTTTTTTTAAATCAATCAGTAAGCCATATTACTTATTAAGTACCAATATTAGTAAAATATTAGAAAAATATAATTAGTCAGTCAATTTATTTTGTTTGATTGACGTTTATTACAATTGCAAGAGAGTAAGCTCTCTATCTATGTAGAGAATAATGAAAAACGTAATAAGTACTAGTACCTTGAGGTATCTGCCAATCATCGGAGATTTCAGTTAAATATATAACTAACTTGCTAACTAATATATAAATATTAGTTGGCAATCATTATGCCCCGTCCGAGGATAGAACCCGGGAACCACATACCTTCAGTCAATTATACATTATACTACATGGATAGAGTTAGAGATAGACTCGGCTGGGCGGTTCGTACTCTCCTCAAATTATTTACGGTATTTATCGCTATATGAGTGTTTTACGACCGTAAGATACTCTACGGGTTGCTCCAGTGTAAATAGTATCGGGTTTGACTAAAAATAAACACGATGTCCGGCGGCGTGAGTCCGGGGCGCGCCGGGGGCGTCGCTGAAACTGGGAGAAATCTCGTCCTAACTAGAACAAGTAATTGGTGTAATTAAAAATTATTGTATGAGCAGCGTAAGGGCGCGTGGCGGTTATATAGAGTGGCGGCGGAGGCTTCGCGGCTCTGCGTCGCTGCCTCCGCGCCGGACGCACGCGCCGCCCGCGGCCTTCCGCATCGCGAATTACCTTCCCCGACGAACAATAAATTTCCCGAAGTACAAAACCTAATAATCGAAGCCACATCTCGTGACGTCACCTAAATACCCGTTTAATGAAACTTTGCTGACCCATAAAATACGCAAATCGAACAGTTTTTGCAAGTGTTTTGGTGAAAAACTAAAGAAATGTGATAACAGTTTTTATCTAGTGACTTCATGAGGAAGATGTTTTTCGTATAGTAAAAA
>DWLO01001326.1:0-15371 GCA_018245335.1 Dalla quadristriga
AATAGTTAGCTTTGTTATCATACAGGTGGTAGAATATGTATACGGTTCATCCAGGGCATTACCATCGCTACACCCATTTCTGTCGTGGAATAATTGTCTCGTATTCTCAAATAAAATAATAGTTATAGTAGTTTGTATTTTCAATAATGATTAGGTACCTTTAAGTACTTAACGAATTATTTTAAAGCTCTTTTATTATGTACCCACTTAGAAAATATTATAAACATTGAATTTCGTTGAGGATCCATGAATTTGTAAAAATAAAAGATAGCCTATATTACTCATGGATAGCGTACCTGTCTATCAGTATAACAATGTTTACCAAAGGATCAGTAGTTCCTAAGATATCCCCCGTTCATACATACATACAAACTTTACCTCGTTATAATATTAGTAGGTATAGAAGCGGCTTTAAAATATAGAAGACATGATATAAAAAAGGGAAAAAATTTAACAACATTGAAGTGTAAATTGATGAAAGAGCCCTCTTCGATTTGTAGGCGAGCAGTGAACTAAAACAGTCAACATTGCCGCGCTGAAACTTCTTGACATTAAAGCTGATGGTATCAAAGGGTGCCACGAGATGACACTACTATCGACTATAAGAACAAAACACGTAATCATAGCAATTATTACAGGTTATTTATTCATAGTGCAATAAATTAAATAAGTAGTAGTGATAGTTTTAAAAATCAAAAAATGTAATTATACTGTCATGTGTTTTAAGCAAGCGTATTAAAAAATACACTAATGATTAGAAAGCAGCTAACAGTCTCTAGAAACGCGCACTACATGACATTTATTATTTATTATAATATATTCAATATTGTATGATTTTTTTGTCCGATTTTGATGTCTTTATTACGAGTAGGTTTGGTTGGTTATGGATCTTTAAATGATTAGAACAAAGTATTGTAATTCAGCTTTTTGTTCATTAAAGTATGGAGACCTACATATTGTATGAAATACCTTGGAATCAGTAGGTATATAAATATATTAGTTATTTAAGTAGGTACCTAAAGCAAAAATATTTGTCCGTATTGAAACACAAAAAGAAAACAACATACTTAGAGGTTATGTTATATTATTTTATAGAAAAAAATTACACAAGAGACTGTCTTACCATTACGGAATTCTGACTTCAGAGAAAATCACCTTTTTACATTTATGTTATCTGTGAGTCGCTCAAAAAATAGCACTAAACTCGGAGCTATAGAAATAGACAGTGTCAGTACAGGCGCTGCTCGGCTCTGAAGCAAACTGATACAGTTCTAGGTGTTTGCCTTTTGCGCATATGAGAGCGCGAGTTGTAATCACAATATTATGTGATAATACTATCTATGCATAATATGTATACAATTTTCGTTGTGTGATAGCTGAAACAGATGCGATAAAAATAAAACTGTCTATGATTCTGAGGTGGATGTGCTTTGCATAAAGTAAACAGTAGTTGGTACGGTCACATATCGAGCACCAGTGTACACCATACCAGCACCGCCACACCTACCCAATACTAATATATTAGTATATACATACATACCTATCATAAAGTATATAATATGTCATAGTATATTATATTAAAGCTACCTTTCCTATTCTGTATTATTTGTCTAGAAGTCAAGTTATTAAAAAACTTGGTTATCAATATAAAAGGTTACTTGAAACTCGACGTCTTCCTTGCCCCACGTGGCAGTCATTTAGTTCAAATGCATTTCATTAAACTCTCATAATGTTAAGTATATGGAAAGCACTAGTTTTATGTGTGTATTAAAAGTCATGGGTGTTTCACTGCGTATTTGTACTACTACTACTACACTACGTTTAATTATTTAAACAAAAATTGTTTTGAGGATGATTTTTCAGTTCCTTATAATAATTACCTACACGTTAAAAACAACGTACAAAACAATTGAAAAACAAATAATATATTTTGATAAATAATTAAGTAGGCACTTACTTGCACTTGTAATCTTTATGGACAAAAAAATTATGACTCGAAGCATCGAAATCATATCAGCTTTTTATTAAAGTATGAGTTAATTAGAAGAAGATAACGTGTGCGTTTCTGGAGGCTTTGGAGGTTGGCTGCTCGACGTAGACGGCTGCAATTAACGCCATTTTGACCGTCTCTAAACACTACTCTCAACTCAATTTTTAGGTAAAATAACTGTGGTCATCTGTCTAAATTTCAACTATGTAGTAAGTTACATCTTAGTTTCCAACTATATGGATATAAGTACTATGGATATGCAACGTTTGGTATTTTATTTGATAAGAGGGCAGTACACGGCACTGAATTGAATCATAAAATAAATAATATTTAACCATTATGTCAAAAAAAGTTTAAACACCTCTCAAAATAAATTAGTTTTCTCTAGAGTAGAGACTGTCGAGTCTTATTCCAAAAATTTGTTACTAAATGTACAAAAAGGAAGAGAATGTGTTTAAATTACAAGATTGGTCTTATAGTCATTTTAGTTTTGATTAAAATTCGATTAAGAAAGATTTAATCGAATCTACTCATAACAAATGAGCCATTTCTCAGTATTTATATGATGCATATACATTGGCGTGTCACATATTTTATATTGTAATGTAAAATGTGGACTTTCGGTGTATAAAGAAATACCTATTATTTGAATCAATTAAAATCAATATTTATAACAAAAAAAATTATAAGAATTTTCTTACCTTTGTTAGATAACCAGTAGCACACATTTGCACACTAAACATAACTACGAACAATATACAGCCTAACCTCATTTTGAAGTTTGAAGAGGTCTAATGTACGAGCAATTCATTAATAGAGTGGTCTCATATGCGTTCTCTCTTACACGCACTGTGTCAATAGGTACCTCTGTCGTATGCCTGACCTTTATAAGAGTTAGGGTGGAGTCAAACTGGGATTTCCCATTTATTGGGAATAGCATAATAAAATTTTGATTCGAATATCCCATTATATACGAAAAGTTTTGAGAGCAGCAACGTGTCCATTGAAACACACCAGCACAATAACAAAATAAATCCACAAATATACTTCATCTGTGACTGATTCTAGATACCACTGCGATTTTCATAAATTTTTATGACATGTGTGGCGAAGTACCACTTGGGCAAATACTGTGGTTCTACTCACCTCCTACTGCCTACTGACCTAACTACTAGTCAGGTGCATACGTTATTACAGGTGGTCCCCTGCATTTTCGGAATGAATAAATTATTCGTATAAGCAATTTATTTGTCACTTGCTTTACTCTCTTTACTTTATTAAAAGTGCTAACGAACAAACTAACCGTCTGATGTAATTGTCAATATCAGCTCTGGACACGCAACACGTGAGAGAGACTTCTCCATCATGTTCTTAAAGCTTTGTGATATCCTAACCAGCTCTTACTGGCTTTTTAGAAGACGAAACAACGCTCAGCAGTAAGTAAGTTACTGGTGAATAATTAAATGTAATGCATTTTATGTAGTCCTGTACACAGTTCGATCGATGATAAAGCCATCCGACGTCTTTAAAGTTCAAATTTGCTCGAAAAATCATATAATTGCGACAACAGTCGCATCATTTTGCGTTACACAATTAACCAGCTGGCCACAGCGAATCTAACTAGAGACTTATAATGTGCATTAATATTTCACTATAATCATCAAACCTTCGTCGGAATACTAAACACGGATATTTCTATACTCCTCACAGAATATAAACATTCAAAATACAAAACTTTTAATTTCATCATGAGATAATAACTTACCTTACATACACTTGAGAAATGTCATCACAGAAAAAGAAAACTTTGTTAGAAACGTCATTGGAGTCATCCAAACCAATCCAATTGCATGTCAATGCAATTCTTTACTGATCTTTTTCGATTTTTATCACGGAACAATTCCATTTTAACACCAGATTTTGCCACTATAGACAATTACCTATCTCAGTCATCAGCGTTAAAAAAATAATACCTACATCCTTAACCTAAATGATCTAGGTTAGGCCGGTAGAAAAACGGCTGTCAGATAAAGCTATCAGAGGCTAGTATTAATAGACTGAATTGGCAGACTGCATGCACATTTGAGATATGCCGAAATTCTTAGGCATAGAAGTTTCCTTACAAATTCAATATTTTTTTTAATTCAAAAATAAAATAAAATCATACTATTTGACCATTATAGCAATGGCTTTACTTGGCCTTTTCCGAGGTTTGGCCTACGATATCGTTATCAAGAGCGTTCAATAACATATAAATACATAATACAACAATTTTAAATAGCAAAACAAAGACGGCTTGACTTTCCGAGGGCTTTTGAACGTATTCGTAATCCTTATCAGTACCTTAGAAGGATATTATGTTGACCTCATCGCATCTATTGTAGTAGGTATTGTAGTAGTGCCTTGTACCTACTAAGTAAAATCAATGAAACCTTTAATACCATAAATGCAGAAGTCTTATTCGAAGACCGTTACAGATAAGTTGCTTTTTTTTACTTTTATGGGGTGGCCACATTATGTAATACGTGCAAGTGTTATGTAATAAAAATAAAAAAGCAGTGTTGCTCGGAAGTAGGAGTGAAGTGGGGTTATTGATTAAAGAAAGCAGACTTGGTCGCAGTGTACTAGTCAGTAGGTACTTTCATAGGCTGAATTTTTAGTAAGGGGGTCTGAGAATTGGCCTGTTTTTACAGTAAAGGTTTTTGTGGGATATATCTCTTTTTACTAATTTAAGCATCGTAGGTGAGTTTTGTCTTTTTTATACCAAAATACACTGGCAATCTTGTTGAAACTTGGGCCCTTTGCACTGCCATTTACTAAGATTTAAGAAAAATCCGATTTTCAGATTTTTTTACTTTATTACCACATTTGGGCCCAATTTTATGTTTTAAGGGTTACTGAAACTTGGCCTCTTGCACTGGCGTGCACTCAGATTTAAGAAAATAATATTTCTCCACCTATTTACACTAAAAGACCTATCTATGTGCCATGTTTCCCGTTTCTGCCTACACACTCGATGGCCTCGAAGTGTCCTACCCAAGCCCTGAGAACATTATCAGTCCTTGTTTTGGGCAGTCGAGTAAAAAAAGAGCAGTGTCGCAGTAACTTGTTAGCGCTTACGTGCTTGGGGGTCAATTTGGGCAGTAGGGGTCGGTGGTTATCTATTCGATAACTGTGATAAGCCTTGGCATACAGGAATGTTAACTTCCGACAGTTACCCTGTCCATAAACTATTACGCTGAGACTACGTAGTCTAGCCCATGTTCCCATGTCGTGTCTCTGTCGTATTGCTTTTGTAACGTTGTAGAAGCACATTCACCGCATTACATACTTTTCTTTACTTATAAACGCTACTTAGGATATTATTAGTGAATGAACGAAAAAAATGTATTCTAACACCGAATGAAAGATCGAAAGAATTATAGTGAAAGCGTTACATTAATAATCTGTAGATGTGTATCCAAATACGTCCAGGGTCAACAGTCAACTGAAATGCTTATTTTTTTTCGACGCCTATTACATCGCCGCCATTTTGTTACTTACAATGCGCTAAACAACCTCCCTGTGTTGTACAATATGACAGCTATTTTACCCAACGTTTTAAGCAATGCCTAAAGTTAAATAAGGTTCATAAGCCATCACTTAAATTTAATTAACGTTTATGGAACGAAACGGTGGTAATGTCTGTGAGAACATAATACTTATAACGTAGCCTTTACGAGTATATTGGTAATATTAGGTAAATGCTAAAAAACAAAACAAATTCATCAAACTAGTGTCAAAATTATTGTATGCCGCATAGGGTAGACTGTTGTGAACTATTTATTTGTTGTAACATCTTTTGTAAACCAACGGTATCTATACGAGAAACGTTTTACTTTTTTTTCTTTTCTCATAAGTAATGCCGTAAAAGTCTTTAAATTATTATTTTATACATACTACAGTATTTTTATTCTCGGATTTCGTAATAATGTTGTATCACTGCAATACTGGGGCCAACCCTCGCAAGATTAGCCAGCTAACCCCGAGGGTCAAACGAATCACCACCCATTGACACGCTCAAATTGAATCTTAAATCAAATTAATTTGTCCCCAAATATTCCACTTCGCAGTTTATAAAGTATAGGTTAGGCCGCGTTTTCGACGACAGAAACGGGCGGGGCGACAGCGCGGCGATCATATAAAACAAAACTGAGGAAGAACCAATTTTGCAATATAGGTTGTTCAAATTCTGTTTATCAATATCAGGTTGTAAACCATTATGTATAGTGGCAGTAATCGCCGATAAAATAAGATCGCTGCAATATTATGGGGATTGACCGCCTTACTTATAAGAAATCGTTAATAATAATCTAAGTACACATTTACCTAACAAATGTTTTGAACGTTTATTTCTCCCTAACTATTTTCAGTAATAAACACTACTTAGAATGTCATTAGTTAATCAATGAAAAATATTAATACTATCGCAACACCGAATGAAAGGCCGAATGAATTAGGGAACGCGTCACTTTAATCATCTGTAAGTAAGTACCCAAATACGGCAAGTGTCTATATCAACAGTCAACTGAATTTTTTTTTCGACAGTGAATAAACATTTGACATCTCGTTAAATCAGCTGTTACATCGCCGCCATTTTGTTAGTACAATGCGCTTAACAACTTCCCGGTGGTGTTTAATATGACAGCAATTACGCAGTGCATAAAGTTTAACAAGGTTGATAAGACATAAGGTTTCTTTATTAATCAGTAATTCATCACTTAAATTTATTTAACGTTTATAAGTAAGACCCCAATATTTATCTTAGGGAATGAAAGTAGCAAGCAGGCATGCAACAGTCAAAACAGGCCGCTGCCGCCCATGGACCAGCTCATGCTCCGGCCGGGAATCGAACCCAGGGCCATTTTTAGCTAGTTGGCTTACTCACAGAGACAACCAATGCGCCACGGAGTCGCCTTATTTAGTTGTCACCTTACATTTAATTTTACTTTATCTTACACAAATACTCTATTATACGTCAATATGCACAATATACATATCTTCGCAACACTTCAAAGTGTCAATAATTGTTATTAACATGGAATTCTCTCCGTAACGTATGGACAGACAGAATGCTGGCTGTATTAAATATTCTGCTAATAGACAAATGCTTGACTACTGACGCGTGTAATCGAATGTTCATACATAGCTTAGCATCGCTTGCATATGAAACCTTAACACGTTACTGTAAGGCACATTTTGGAGCGACCTCGCAGACTGATTGAAAACGGTAATAGGTGACCACCTCCGTCGCAAATTGCCTTAGAATTTCACATAAATGTTTCAACTTGTTACTGGAACTGTTCGAGTAATTCGTTCGTTGTACTCGTACTGACTTTGGGAAAGGTTTGGAATGAATAAATTAAAATTAATTATTATATTTCTAAAAGTTAAGGATGGTCTCCTCAGAAAGTTTTCTTGTAGCTACAACGGTTATAGTACCTGCCCTTACAGGTATATTTTTTTTTCATTAAAATGTTAGGTCTGTATATAAGTCTGTATGTAGGTCAGTATATAGGTCAGTATAAATATTCTTGTCAGTAAATATTACGAGTTATATAAACGGCAATACTGCTAGGTATCTGTTGACCGTCCCAACCGCATAACTGCGTGCCTGTGTGCCTGTGACTAAGAAAAACACGGGAATGATGTGAACGATTCATGAATAAAATTTATTTGGATGTTATTATAATGAACATTAAGAGGATACATCGATCCTCACTTGAAAATGAAGCAGACGGATCACGGACGAATCACGGAGGACCAAGGAGTTTTTAAATGACACTAATGCAACTATTTCATGTATCTACGTAAATGGTGTGATAGCTAGAGTGAGCACGTGTTCTAAATTCATTAACGTAAGCGCCAAACATAATTAAATTTTTGTTTACAAAACTTTTTGACGGATGAAGAAAATAATTTTGGACTTTTTAGAAATGAATACCTACTTACTGTGTTTTAAAAATAATTACGTGAACTAATTCGTAAAAACTTAGTAGTGGCACTGAAAATAGAAAATAATTATTCTGCTTTATAATAAAAAAACTCGGGAAAATTTCAAGTAACCGTATCTTCTTTTTTGGGGTACTTAGATCATAAATAAAAGAGATAATAAATAGATAATTTTTTTATATACCTACCTATTTTAATGTTATTGTAATAGTTATTAATCTTTTGTATTTTTAAACTTGTATATATTATTTTCTTTCAATTAGTTTAACGATCCATTATCTATACTTAAGCACGTATGATTACAGTTTAAGTATAGTTTTCTTTAAATATTTAAAACCGCCTTCGTCCACTTTCTGCTTCGCCCAAAAAGGTGACTGGTAGAAAATACTTTTAGTTTTAAGTTAACCTTTTATAACATTATTATTTTTATTGGTGTAATAAAGTTTTATAGATAAATAAATAAAAATGTTACTTCAAATCCGAATAAATTGGTGATGTGCAGCTTTGAAAACTTATTTAATGAACAACATAAAAAAACGTTAAATTAATACAAATTTAGATATAGGTTCATAACGTCTTCAAAAGGATCAATAAATAAGTGTTGTGCATGTTTCCAACATTTAAGTTTGTTTAGCTACTACTATTTTAAGGATAACACGACCATTAAAATGGTGACAGCGATGCGTAAGTGTAAAGTTCGCGCCAACCGCACCGGCAAACAATGCCTTGACCGTTTGAACACCTCTCAAAGGGAAACTGCTGAAACAATTTGTGGTTGAAATAGAGAAGTAGGTTCACAGCAAATTGTATTTTAATAGGGATGGTCGAATAAATTGTCCTTTTTCAACCGAATAACACATTGGAGGCATACATTACTAGATGCCGCGGGTTACATCTGTGTAAAATTTGTTATATCTATACAAACGTTTTATCCCCACTCTACCCTACCTTATAGGATTGTTTTTTTATAAATTAACTCATCCTTTTTTTACTCTTTTCCTACATCAGTGTGTCAAAGCATGAAAGTATACACCATCCAAGTGCATACGTATATATAACCTAACTTAATGATGTAACGATCAATTGAATTAATAAACAAGTCCTATTTCGAGTCTTGTTGGAAGCTTATCAAATGCGTAGCAACTGAAATTAATAACTGGTATATAATATCGAGTACTTTTTTTTATTATGGTACAGGAGCTAGTAAATAATAAACGCTCGGCAGTACATTACGGGAGCGGGCGCAATTTGTTGGGGTAATGGAAAAATTCCACGAAAATCGCCGCCTCGCCTCTCCTTCCTGTATAGACTGTTGGAAATCTCGTTTCATCGTTCTTTACATTATTCTAAATTACTTTATAATATAGCGGGAGTTTATTGTACACAATACGAATCGAAACCATTGGACATTACTTCAACGAATCAAAAGTTAGACAAATTATGTCAGAAGATTTTTATTTGCATTTTGTGGTTAAAACGTAATAGCAATTGTTATTAACTGTAATAGTTATCAATTGCTATTTTGCTATTGTTACTTAGATTGTGGGTAAAATTACCGGAGTAATATCTTTAAGAAAACCATTATATAACTAAGGACAAAGATCTAGTAGGAAAAATTACAGAGGTGATAGACTGTTAAGAAGGCTAGGAATGTTAGTATATTAAAAATTAAAGGAAAAGGAATTATACAGAGTCCTATGTCACAATCATGTGCGCATGTGTTATAGCTACTGAAAATCATACTTACTCAGCATAATGCCGCTGCGTTGGCTACGGTGCTGATTTTCAGTGGGATCAGTGGCCAGTTTTAGTGTGTACATCACGTGGGAGTAAAAACCATTGCCGTCTTTAAAACTGCGTTTTCCTCTACCTAACCCACTGAATTGATGAGATATCGTGGCTCGAGTATGGGAGTAATTTTAATGTGTTATTATACATTAAAACCAAAATTAATATTATAAGGCCACGTGTTTGACGACAGCGACGGTGAGATCGGGGCGGTGGATATAGCCACAATAATTGGATGCTTTCCAGGGCGATAAGTGTTTTTTTTAAATTGGCTCTCTACAAATTATTCCATACAAGCTGGCCCGGCAGTGATACAAGTGTATATCTACAAGTGAAAGTATAGCGTCTCTCTCACCACCGCCGTCGCTCCGCCTATCGCTGTCGAGACGCGGTCTAGTCTTTCTTATATCTAGGCCACTTAGGGGACATCCGAAACCACAACTACGAATGTTTCCCTGTACATTCAATGATTTCGGACTTCTCCGTAATATCTTCATCACACACCGACATTTAAACCGGTTAAAAGTTTGTATTTATTTTTTATTAATTTATTAACAAATATAAGTCGTTTTGTGCAAGCTGTGGTTGCCTCTAATTGGAAAGGCACAGAAAATGATGCTTCTAATTTAGTAAGTTAAGTGGGTATACTTTCCGATGGCAATTGGCAACCCAAATAAATTAAAATAATATTACCAACTTTAGCAGACTGAATAGATTTTATTCTTTTAATACAATGAAATGACACGGACACGAAACTGAACCAAACAAGATAATAAAAAAAACCTTAAATATCATTCATTTCTGTGGAACTGTGTAGGTACTACTTGACTACTACATTTATTTCCAGGTGCTATGCTCACCTATAACGTGCTCTGTGAAATCCTCCTCGTAAGCCCGATTTATTTTTACTTTGTGTTGAAAGAAAATTGTGGTACATTTCCCGAGAGCGCCGCGGTCTCAATTCTTCACAATACAGTATTACAGATGCCCATACAAAGCCGGGAGGCTCAAATCCTTACCGGTGACTGGTAGAATGAGTTCCGGACCTTATGAGATTACGACACAAAGGCCGGCTTATCGGGAAGAACTACAATATTTAGGGCTTAACTTTTACGCTGTCAGTGTCTACGCGAAGCTAGGCGACATGTTTGGGCGAGAAGGAATTCACTATTTTAATCATTATAATCGAAGCGCTCATAGGTTCGCCAGCCTTAACCGATCAACAGGTATAACCCCGGGCGCGGTCGGGAGTAAGATCGGTGGCCGTTAGTGACCCATATCTTGAGCGTTTCAGGGCTTCCGAGGGCACGTTAAGCAGTTGGTCGCAGGTGTTGTCGTCGAAATAACCCAACATGCTAAAGAACCAATCCGCACTGGAGTGGCGTGGTAGAGAAGGCTGTAGGCCTCCTCAGTTGTGAGGATCAGCCCGTATCCGAATCCAACGCTAGCTGTAAATCCTCAAGCTTCAGACCTTTCAGATTCCTCTACAAGTACAATTGGTGTGCATTGTCTGATGGGAGAGTTCCCTGTACAATTAATTGTTTCGGGCGTTACTTTGCGGTAATCCATTGTTAAAAAGTAACGTTAAATCTACTTTGCAACAATCCGCGACCAAAAATATTATAATTATTTTACTATATGCATTCGTACATATAACATACGTTTCGCGCGTTGTTTTAAAATAGATTTAACATATTTTTATAGATTTTCCTGTCTCAAAATTTGTGTAACACGGGTACTCACGATTATGATTATTTATGGGTGATGCTCTCCAGCAGGGCCCACCATTTTCGTTCGCAACCAGTCGTATCTTAAAACGATGTACCCCGAAGGTACATAATGTACCTATTACGCCGCTATTTTGACCCATTGATTCGTGGTCGCGACGGAACTGCTTTCTCAATTATTTTTAGGAAACGTCTTATTTCTGGTCGAATAACCAGGTTTGATATATGATTCTTGTTGGATCATAAGCAAAATAATCTTATCTTTACGATAATATCTTGTAATCCTTAATAGTATCAAACAGGTAATCGCACTTAAAACGGTTTTGTGAACACACAAGAGACCCTTTCCGGTTTGTTCCCAAACTCTTGTTCTTGCGAGCTACTGTTCGTAGTTTTGCTTATAGTTATTTTCTCAATAAAACCTTATTTGAATTTGGTAAATATTGAAATGAAGCGTTAAAGGTAGCGCTGCGAGTATCAATCGTAACTTAAGCAGCGCCGGTCTCGGCCGGCATTTGGATGGATGACCGCTACTGGCAAAATTTCTTGAGCGCTTCTGTGCTTCTGGATTTTGGACCCTTCCACCAACCCACATTGGAGGACGCCCCTGAATTCCTCGGTTGTGAGAAGGGACCCGTTCCCTGCAGTGGGCCACAAATTACACCCAAATATTTGAATTGCTCGAGAATAATGTGGGATTCAGCAGAGACAGATATTCTGGGTGGACTGCTTACTTAGATGTTAGCTTGTTGCACACCCCAATACTCCAGAAGCCCGAAGCATTCTTCGAAGAAAGGTTAGTAAGTAGGTATTGCAAAGTTTGAGGAACACATCCGTAATAGCCTAATACGGGCAAGCTATTATGATTGCGCACATAATAATATACCTACCGCGTAATACGCAAGATCGGATGATTCGATCGCATTATTCACTAATACGACTGATGCCGTGAATGCTACCCTCCGAGGGTGAAAAAATGAATAGAGCTTACGGAATCTAATAAAATGGGACATTCTTCAAGCGCGCGTTGTCGTCTCGGCTAATTTCGCTTCTTTTCAAATATAATCAAATATAAATAAATATTGCTAAGTCGGCAGTCCAGCGTTTCATGGTGTCGATGATCAGCCTACTCGATGTGAATATTTGAGCTAAGATAGGGAAGTTAGAACCCGAAGCGATTATGCGGACAGTACCTAGTCGAAGACAATAAAAATTATAAGGTTTAAGTATGACCGCGATATTTCTATGACTTTCACAACATAATACGATACGAATAAAAACTTAAAAATAAACATTTAACTAAATAAAAAATGTCTTCCTTACAGAAAATTTATTTTTTGATATTCTGATTCCACTACTAGAGCCGTGACTAGATTAAGCTTTCTGCAACTTGCATTGCATATACATGGCTGCAGCTCATCCAATCTGTGCTACTTGCCACATTAAAACTTGAGGCCTTAGTGTTTATCTCAAATACCTTACTCGAAGTACAATACAAAGTTGCTATCCGCGTCTGTCTCTTTGAGTTTGAGTGCTTACTTCTAATAAATAACGCAACGGATTTTGATACGGTTTTCACTATCTTTTAGAAAATGCACTTACATTTACACGCATATAATATTTATAGAAAGTATAGAAAAATCGACGTATTTAAATTTTGTATAAAAATTAAAAAATGAGATCGAAATAAATTCGACGCGTACAAAGTCCCGGGTAACAGCTAGTTAAAAATATGCCTAATTGCCTAAAGTCATTAAATCAAATATACGCTTGTCAAATATTCGTACTTTATCAACTCGTGATTGTAACTACGCCGGCCATATTTATGAGCCATTTTTTGATTGGAACGGCTCTTATATTTTTTCTCAATGGTCACTACTGTTAATTTCTTGATTATTATTAACACTACACAATGGGCAGAACCCGTTTGCTGGCCGTTGAAACCTGGAGACCGTTTGCTACTCTGCTCACATAAAAAAAGCTTAGTAAAGATTATTACGGAACAGTGACATAATGGGTACTGCATTAGTTCTATATATCCGACTTTTGTGGCACGCTCCATTAGCGGGAACAAAGACCGTGGCGCCATTCAGCGTAACCGCAATCCGCTTACGGCGAGGAGCATTACCAACGCATTAAATATGCATGCGCCTCTCCGCATATGCAGTCCCCGGCTTACCGCATACCTACCTCCTTCTTGGAACAAAAGCAAAAATATTTCGTTAACTGTTGGTTCTAGTGATGAAAAAGTCACATAGAACGCTAACGTGGTATCATTTTCCAGGAATGCTGCTTACTAGGTTGTCTGGAAGAGATCGCTGTTTTTTTCCGATGTACGATTAATCCCTTTACTTATAAAAAATCGGTAGTCAGTATCTTAGTACCTATTTAACTAACAAATGAATTGACCGTTAAGTACTCCCTAACTTTATTTCACTTATAAACACTACTTAGGATGTCATTAGGTAATCAACGGAAAAGGTGGATACCATCGCAACACCGAATGAAAGACCGATTACAGTAAACAGGACCTTTTTTTTCGATAGCGAACAAATATATTTGACAGCATGGTATCCTGTAAAGTCAGCTGTTAATAGGGTTTATAAGTAAAAATAAATAAAAGTCTTAATTAATCAGTAATTCATCGTTTAAATTAAATTAACGTTTTTATAAGTAAGACCATAAGTATTTTGTAGTGGGCACTTAGTGTTACAGAATAGATTACAGTAATACGACCATTTAAATGCTATGTGCTTATTTAGTAAAATTTTATACTTTTATTAATATCTACAAAGAAATGGTTTATCTATATTATAAATGTCGGAGTGGATTCCAGGCGAGCGGCCGTCGATGACTATTCTGCCGTGATTTCCAATGTTATTTTGATGAAAACAAACGGTTTTGTTTGTTGATACCAAAAGTTAGGTCAAAAATAAAAATAAGGATAAGATGACAGAAAAGTGTCTGAATAATAAATCTATAACAAAACGATGATATTTTAATTTTAAATGAAATTAAAAAAGAGAATTCTGCATGGAAAATGTAAAATAAAAGTAAGTAACAGGGTATACAAATAATTTCCAACCTATTTTCAGTAGATTTATGATTACAAAATTGTATTTACTTGGAAATGAATAAAATAGTAAAATTACTTGGTGTATTTCAGTATTGGATCACGGGTGTTCTCACGTATGGTATACTTACTACTTATGTATTGTTGTGACAAGGTTGTGACATTCGTGCCTATTTACAAGCAAATGTTCCCGTGTACTTCGGCGAGCGTAAGCGGCTTGTGGTGATGGGCGGGGCGGCGATCCTCCAGTCCGGATTACGGGGCGTTCGGTGCATACTTGATCAGCCACTTTGTCCCACCGCTGGGCTGCCTGTAATCCTCCTCGGCTGAGTGATAACTTATATAATATGCATAGCAGTTTTGGCACGTACCTTCCTCTACTTTACTAGTCGATTTAAGTACTTAAGGTGCTACCTCAATTTTTAGTATGTTTTCAATTTCGCTCATTTGCTTCATTTATTGGATTATGAACCCCCTTTTTTAATGTATATTTCATGACTATATGTATCCCAAAAAGAAAACACGATTAGGTCCTACTTGAAATTTTCTCGAAAAAAAATATGTTTAAGTAGTTAAACTCTTATTATTTTCTAATCTTACCTAATCTAAAATAATTTTCTTAATCCGTCAAATAGTTCTGTGAAGAAACATTTAAATTATGTTTGGTGCTTACGTTGATTATTTTCGAGCGTGCGCTCACTATAGCCATATCACCATTTACGTACATGAAATACTCGTAGTTGCATCACTGTCATTTTAAAGCGCTCCGTGATTGGTCCTTGATCCGTCCGCTTCATTTTCA
>DWLO01001327.1:0-15367 GCA_018245335.1 Dalla quadristriga
GCGCGCCTCATTTTCCATCAAAATATCTGGACTTCATAAACGCTATCGCTAGCGTTCATTTAATACATAAACTCATAATAGCCCTACTGCAGTAGTAGTACTACTACTACTACTACTAGTATTAGCAGTCGTTGACCTATGTTGGGAACGTTCACTCGATCCACAAACTTTCTTCCGTCGAGTTGGCCAATAACCTGCACCTTTACTTAAACCACTCTTATTATGGCTTATCTTATTGGTTTGCTTCGCTTACATTCAGATATCAACGGGGCATACCGGTTGCCCGCTAAAGTCTAAATATAAATACCCTTTTAATACCGTATCACGACCTCAACGTATAGTTTATTTATTTACGGACTGAACCGTTGCTTTAATATTTATTTATATGTACTTAAACCTACTATGCACATACTCTTCAATAAAACATTACAATATGAACATTACTGAACATTACAATATCTACGTACATCTTTTTTGAGTAGGTATCACAGATATTGTAATTAATTAATTAAAAGTTAATTTCTTGGCACATTTATATCAAATTCCCACTTCTAAGTTGTGTTAAATATCCGGTCTCGGCCGGCAGTTCCGACACTCTGGTTAGCTACTAATTACTCCACCAATCCACATTGGAGCTGCGAGGTGGAGTAAGCTCCAGGCCTCGGCATTCATTGCTTGTGATTCTGTTACACAGATTCGAATTTCTCATCTTTTTGCTCAGTCACTTTGCTTACTCTGTGCCGTTGCATGCATACTCGTTACACAAAAGTCACTCGGTCATCCTAGACGCACACATTAAATTTAATTTAAAAAATAACCTTTTTTATTTTGGTTTCCATATTGTTATTCCAGATATTATTATGTTTTGCATAAAGTCTTTCAATCCCGTGACCTATATAAACAAAATATAGGTCAATTGTCTAGTGGTACGATTGGATTACAATGGCATTGCACTCAAATGCACAAATCCTTACATCTACATTTACAACTACTTGTTCACTGTGGTTTCTTATGTAAGTATATGTATCTACAAGCTTTTCCAGTCACTTTGTCACCATAAAAGGCAATATTGTGTGAAACTTGGCTATAGCAATAGCTGGACAGCTGGTTACTCTGATTAGCAAGCTGAAGTGGCAGGGGCAGATCTAGTCGTTTGAATGACTATAACCAATGGGGAAGAAAGCCTCGAATGGGGGCTACTAATTGGAAAAAGAGCCCAGATCGCCCCCGACCAGGTGGACTGATGAAATAAAGATAGCCAGATATCATTGGATTCAAATGCCACAGACCGTCGAAGTGGCGCCAATTAGTAAAGGTATATGTCCAGCAATTCAAATGCCTGACATGGCTGTGAGACATGTGTTATCAAGTAACTAACAGTTTCTAGTGCCATGTGGTGACGGCAGAACAGAATACAATTACTATTGTCACCACCCTCCTCTTTCTGCGGGTGTCGTACGAGGCAAGTACGGAGAACGCAGCAGTGTCCTTTGTGCAGCAACTACCATCTACTGTGATCAACAACCTGCCCAGCATTGTGATTATGCAAATCCTCCCATTTTTGGGTGTGGCTTTTAGTCCAGCGGTGGACTGTTAAAGGCTGATGATGAACTGTTTGTAGAAAGGGATGACCGAAAGATTAAAACTTACTTTATGCCTACTATAACAACTATTTTCCTACATAGCAATAACAGAGATATTAGTCTAAGGTCTTAGGTGAAGGTTACCTCATGGCCAGTAACAGCAGTAATGACATAGATTGAGATGGTTGCTTAATACTTTAAATTGTAGGTATGGCTGGTGTGTACAATGGTACAATCACATATTCTATCTGTTTATTTCATCAGCAGTATTGTTTATTGTTTATTGTGTATTGTAATTGTTGTATTAAAATAAATTGCCTTTTTTGCTTGAATAACTTGCGTAAAACCATATGGTTGTCTGAAGAAATCTCTGCTTAGCAAAAAGACTGCCCTTGTATCTTAGAATTTAAGTATTTTTGGTATAATCCACTGTAAAAAATTTTATGGTGTACAATAGAAAGTAAAATAATAATAATTAACATGACTGTGCCTCAAAGGGGCCTCTACGTGTTGGACCTGTGTCCCCACGCATGCCTTCAAATGACCCAGTCCTCTTACTTCTGGGACCCGTGAAAGTAAAAGAGATACAACTAATGATAATATTAAAAATTTTGCAAAATAATGTTTTTGCATAACTGGCAAAGATTTTAGCCCAATTGTTCCATGCCAACTACAATGACAAAACAATGGAATGCCTCAATGTCTTATGACAATAACAAAACATGGAACCTGAAATGTAACACTGCAACATTGCCGATCCTTGCAGCTATTATATAGCTTATATGTAACCATGATAATGATCAAATAAATATTTTTACATTATCAAAGTAACAAATTGGCACGCATCCATTGTATTCAAGAGTAGAGGTCATTTGCACCTGCATAAAACCTGGAACCAGCCCAATGCTGGTTGCTTTTGCTACTCTTGAAGACTAAAAATTCATGGCAACCACACCTTTCACACCATGTGAAAATTGAATTGTAGCAGATATGGGTAAGTTATAAAATATGTGAATATAAAAGAACTTACAAGTTTCTCCTCATCATATTCACTGCGTCTTTTAACACCGTGTTGGTCACTCGAAACAGATTTTGCAGACTGACCACCCTCACTATCAGGGTCGGTGGTCTCATCTGAGACAGATTCCTCTTCACTGGAGCTAGATTCTTCCGGCAATAGGGCATGTCTCGGGTCAGATATGAGGAGAGCAGTTAGACCATTTTCTAACCTTATAGTTCTGTAAACAGTGTGTTATTGTTACAAATAATAAGTTAATGTACTAAAAAGGAGAAAATATATTTTTTAACCAAGTTTACTTATTTTTTATTTATTTCATTGCTTATTTTAAGCTTCTCCCGGATCAAAGTGCTATGAAGATATATGTGGTCAAACATTGGTGTAATGTCTAATTTAGCATCTCACAGAATGTGAATTTTGCACACAGCAAGTCAATGATACTATGGACCCCTTCCGGATCAATCATCAGTCAGACCATCTCCGACCATCTACCATGTTATTACTTTTCACCTCTTGCAATTATAAAATTTGTGATCATACTGAATGTACATACATAGATAGTCGAATATAAAAATACGAAAGCAAAAGAATTAAAACATTTAAACAGATAAATTCAAACTAGTATATCTTAAATCCATGATCAAATTGCTTTTCACAGTGATTAGGCGATCAAAAAGAAAAATTATAATAATCACTTATTAGTTTAACCATTGAGATTGGTATTCAATATTCATTTGTATTCATTTATTACAGAATATAGAGCCCTATATTATGCAATACTCCATTATTATTGATTTTTACTTACTTATAAAGCTTTTTATCAGCCGCAGATTTTATAGGTTCTGGGAGGACCTCAGCTTTCTCCTTTCTACTGGGCGCAGAGACTACAGGCGTGGATTTACTGGCCATCTTCACCTCTGGTTTAAACTTTGGGGATTTATGAAAACTCCTTTTAGACATTGCAGCTGTAACGCTTTCAACCTGCAGCAGAGAGAAGACAGATGTTTTTTGAATAAGGCTGGACAAAAATTTTGACATTTATAAATGAAGAGTAATAGGGCTACCATCTAAAAAACAAAAATTCTACGTCACTATTTACGGATTTTATATTAAATGCATTTATGACTTGTAAACAATTCCAAATCTTGCATCTGTGTCTTGGAAACAATTCCAAATCTAAAGTTTTTTTCCTTTAAGGAATTCAGAATAATTAAGTTTTATAAATATTTTAATTACCTTGCTTGTCCGGATTATTTTAGGCTGTGCATAGACGACCGTTTTCACCGCATTTAAGCTTAGGCCATGTGTACCACAGACTAGGTAGATATGTATGCCCCATGGAACAACCTAAAATAAATCTGTAATGTTGTCACATTGATAGTCACACTCTGTCAATTCAAAAGTCAAAGTCATTTAAACGTCAAATTAAATTTAATTCAAAACTTTCAAATTGTAAACTTCGTTAAAACTGTGTAAACTAAAAATTACTGTACATCTACATAAAATATATTTTACAGTGTTTAAATGTAATATTTTAAGATGGATCAGTCATATTCCGAAAGTGATGTATCATTATCTCCTTCAAAAATATTCGAACGTTTGCAATTATTACGGCAACTACAAATAATGCAGCGCGGGAAGCTACAGAAACATCATTCACAATACAGAGATTCGCCTGAAATTTCCTCGAGTGTTACAGAAATCGTAAGCCACTTCAGTAATAGCACCAGTTACAACACATTTCGTAGTTTGTTGCAGTCATCGCAAGAAATACTTACTGATAGCAATACATGTCTCGAAGCTGCTGTTTCCCCAAGAAAACAAACAGAGCAAGATTATATTGAAGGCGTTTCTGCGTTAAATTTGTCTCAAGAATCTCAGTTCATCACTAATTCACCAATTTCACCTAGAAGTAGGGTCTCAACTAATTCCAGAAATGCCCCGATAATTGAAAAATCTGACATTTCTGTTCCAACTGAACCAAGCAAATTTCAGTTTGTTACTAAAAATCAAATATCATTAGATGAAATGCCCATTCTTTCACCCAAGAAGGATTTTGAAGAGCTTATTCTAGAAAGTCTTAAAAGTGAAAAAAAAATCATAAACCAAAGGTCTAAAAGCATTCTACCAATTCATTCCAAAACTAAGAAACCTTTTTTAAGACGCGGTGAAGGCATGGCACGTTTTGGTGTTCAGAAAAAAGATTTAATTATTCAAAACACAAAAGCATTACCCTGGAAAACAACAAATAGGTCAGCAAAACCAATTATAAATGATTCACTATTGCAAAATCCACTACACAAATTAAGTAAAAACAATAAACCAGTAAAAGTTCAGATTATAGTGACCGAACCCAAGACACTGCCTGTGGCAGATATTGAAGAAACTAAAAAAGATAGTACAAAATTTCCTCCTATTGTCAAGGAACCTAAACAAGAAAAGCCAAATTTACCGCACCAAAATAAGCAAACCCATCTAAACCAAGATAAGCACAACCAACCAGACCATAATTTTCAAAATTGTAGTCCTAATCCAACTGAAGTAAGAAACAAAAAATCGTTATTTAATATACCTTCCACTAATAACAATCCAACTTTAAAAAAAACTCAGGGTTTGCTGAAAGGAGCCCACCCTTTAAAAGCTACAAAAGGACACACATGGGCATCTGTATTAACTAAAGAGCAAGACATTTTTTTAAGGCAGCTTAAACAAAGTGACTATTACAAGAATTTCCATTCTCCTGCAAAGAGCACTAATTCTGACACTAGTTGTGAAACACCGGGAAGTGACACCCTTTTAAAGCTGAGGCAGGACAGAGAAGCAGCTGAACAAAACATGTTTGAATTGCTCGAAAATAAAGTATCACATGAAAGCTTCAATTTGAACAATTCATTCTTCAATCGTTTTTTAAGAAAAAACAATCTGGAATGCTCTGGTGAAAGTACTCCTTTAGTACTACAGAGATGTTTGAATGATAATCCAGATTTACTACATTTGCATCCTGAAGAACCTAACAGGAACAGGAATAGTTCCTGTTGCGATGCTGAAAGTTATAGTGATTATACAGAATGCAGTGAAACTTGCTCGTCTGTGTCTACTTGTTGTTCTTGCATAAAAGGTCAACAGTCCACTATAAATCAAAGCTTTAGTCAAAATAGTAACAAAAAGGAAAAAGCAGGTAATAAACGACCAGAAATGTTAGAGGGAAAGCAATTAAAAGAAAAAGAAAAATGTCTTGATGACACTGTCAGAAATAATGATGGTGTTAATGCTGACATGGCAGATATGAATGCTAAATTAATTGCCACCAGTGAGCTTCTTAAAGACAGGCTTAAAGAATTGGAAGACGAAATAGAAACATTCAGGAAGGAAAATACCAGCTTGATTAAAATGCGTGAAGAGCTTGATGTAGAGAGACATAAGTTTTACGAAGAAAAAAACACTTTTGAACAAAAATATAATGAAGAAAAAATTTTATCAGAATATTATCTAGCAGAAGAAAAAGAAAAGCTTAATAAACAAAAACAAATTTATGATAGGTACGTTAGAGAAATTAGGGGAAGACTTAATAAAAAAGAGAAGGATGAAGTAATGAATTTAAAAAGAGAAATAGCTGAACTAAAGGAAGAAATAAGAAACAAAGACGCAAAGTCAACATCGACAACTGCTAGGCTCCGCAATCAAATAAAAATTATGGAAAAGGAAAGGAAAACATCACAGGATGAAATCGAAAAGCTAAAGAAAGAAAATAGAAGGATCCAGCATAGTAATGAAATAACACGAAGATTGACTAATCTTAAATATCTTGAGCAAATAAATAAAAAACTTGCCACAATGTCGTCTAAAGACGTTCATTCAGAGACTGATTTAGATAGTAATATAAAATATAAAACCTTTGAAATTGACAGGCAAAGCAGAAGTAAGAAAATTCAGCCGGTATCTAATACAAGGCGCCGAGCAAAAAGTGTACCTAATTTAAATGTAACTTCTAGATACGCCAAATATTTTAGTCAAAAAGATTCCGTTAGTGATAAACATAAGAGTAATCAGGAGCGCTTAGTAACTAACATTGATTCGGATTGTGAAGATGTTAATATTGATGATTCCGTTTCAATTCATGAAAATGACAGTGAGGTAGACAATAATTTGGAAAAAATGTACAATGAAAGATTTCAATCAATTTCCCCAAGTAATACACCTAAAAACCAGCAAACATTTCCAAATATCAGTCCAAGTTGTGCAGAAGAATGCAACGACGGTGATGGATTTTTCATCCAAAAATCCAATTCATTTAGAAGCTCTAGGTCAGTAAGCAAAACTTCACTATCACCATATGAAGTAAACTCCAGTGAATCCAGTAGAAATACTTCCAAATCTCCTGTTTCCATCAAGAGTCACAGATCACATTGCAGTTCAAAGAACTCAATGAGTTTAGTTAAAAATTCAGAAGAATACAATGTGAATATTATGAAAGACAACGTATATGGGAATAATAGACCTAAGTCACCTATTTCTATACTGAGTAATAGGACTTCAGCAAGTCAAAGGACTACTACTAGTGTTAATAAAGATTTGTATTCTGATAAAAGAATGATTTTGAGTCCAGAGCCGCCATCTAGTAGAACTAGCTTCTCAAAAACAAATTTAAATCCAACTGAATTAAGGAAACCCGATGGGTCGAGAGAGCTTCGATTTCCGAATGGCAATGTGAAGCATATATCAACCGACGGAAAATATGCTAAGTTTACTTATTACAATGGCGACGTGAAAGAGAATTTCTATGACGAAGGAAGGATTAAGTATTTTTATGCAGAAACACAGACATACCACACAACGCATGCTGATGGATTAGAAGTATTGGAATTTTCAGAGTAAGTTACTTGATTCTATCAAAATTGCATATACCATCTAAAACTAACTTAATCGGTCTGCCAGCGCTAAATGCTTACGTTATTTATCATGTATCTACTGGGGGCTGAATAACAGTTAAAGTGCCAAATATATATGCTATTTATGTCCATGGGTGCCATTCAATTATCTACTAAAAAAGACATTACCGAATAGGAGCTTAGTTTGCAGTGTAATTGATATTACTTGAGCTTACTTTTAACCAAACAGTCAACCCATTGAAGGATCTAGCTTTAAACAGGAGCACGACTAATAAACTAGAAAAAGGTTCTATCTGAAGTTGGTCGTAGTCATAGATGTAAATGTTTCAATTGCTATACGAGACGAAACGCAATGCCCTAAAGCAGAGGTGACACAGTTAAAATTCACTGCGAAAAAGAAGCTTTGAACAAAGATGACTTTAATACCGGTTAACACCTATCATGGTTGACTTGGAGAAGAAGAAACTGTTCTTCATTCTTCTAGCATTCAACTTCGAAAGTTGACGTCAGACGAGACTGACTTCATCTTGTTTCGTCAATGGTCATCTAAGTGGCTATGAAAATTTGAACGCGGTCCAGTCCACTTTGATTAAAGCGTACTTGAACGGCTGTCGATCACGTCGTGTTGCCACGATCAAGTCTAAGTAGTCGTCAAATCTAATTTGTCAATGCGTGCTTTGACCGTGTCACCGCGGCATAACTTAAAACTGCTAACCTAACAATCGCTTGCCAATAGAAACATGTCAGACCTTTCCAGATGGAGCTGTTCTGACAAAACACTTATTGAGGTGATTTTTTATTATATTACTAGAATATAATTAAAAATTGAGGTTCATCACTCTGTAATCGGTTAATAAAGCGTCAAGGTGATCAGTATCTAGTGTAAATCGGCGCAATTCTCAATACTAAAAAAACTCAGCGATTTCTTACAATGGTAGGCTACAAAGTATTTAACTGTTCTTAAAAATTCTATTCTGAAACGGGGCCGACTCGATAGTAACAGCAAACTCAGGACCCAGGCCTATTGCTTGGACCCCGGAGTCACAACATTCACTAATATGTCCCGACGTAATATTACGTTTCTTGTTGCATAGCGGGCAAGTAGAGAAGCGTTACAAGGACGGCTCATCGGAGATCCGTCTCCCTAACGGCAGCGTGCGCTACTACGATCCCAAGAACAGTCACGTGCGCGAAGAATGGCGGTTTCCCGACGGCGCCGCGCTCACAGTATCAGCGACGGGCGAGCAGCGCGTCGTGTTTAGCAACGGACAGGTTGAAGTTCACGCCAAAGACCATAAGGTATGCAGCATCCTTCATTGGAGTATTCTGGCACAGTATGCTCAGTGTCAGCGTGCTCTACTTGACCTCAAGAGGCCACGTGCGCGAGGAGAAGCGGGTGCTTACTTTACAGGATTGGGCTAGTACGCTCGTGACTCTTCGATTACAGCTTTCTTGCAATATCTTAAACCCATAGAATATTTAGATTAGCGGGTTACCCGTGGGGGTAGCGACGGGCTTGGCATAAAATTATCGAACCTAATGTGTCACACAATGAGCCAGGCAATGAAGCGTAAGCAACTTAGTCTAGTGCATTATCTTATTAAAATTTAAAATCACTGGGTACTATTGAACTGGTGGGTACCAGCTCTATTGAATTAATTTCAAAATGTCTAATTTATTTTAAATGCCCATAACCTCAATAATATGAGCTAGCTTTGTAGGGAGGACCTAGGCTACTTACGACTTTCTCAGGTATATTATGCTTATGATGAAATAAAATACTTGAATTTTATCTTTGAAATGAAAGAAAAACAATTTGTTTGAGTTTAGTTTCTATTTGATTAAAACATGTTCCGTTGCATTGTTTCCTCAAAATGATGTTTCGACCAAGGCCTTATATTCAGGCCACTTGGTTAGATGTCAGTTATATCTTATATTCATAAAGAAATTATGATTATTTAGCGCCGCGAGTTCCCAGACGGCACAGTGAAGCTGGTTTACAACGACGGCACATCTGAGACTCGCTACGCTTCGGGCAGAGTCCGGATCAAAGACAAACACGGAAATCTCATAATGGATTCTGCATCTGGGTAAAGGGTAAATGACTATATTTTTCTCTGTTAACTGTGATTTTCAAGTGCCTTTTTATTCCGTCTTCTATTTATTAAATGTAATATTGTTGATGATAATGGTGCATTCATCAAGATTAACAAGGAAATGCCATAATGAATTCTGCACCTGAGTTGAGGGTAAATGAGTATACTTATTTGTTCTCTGTTATCTGTGATTTCTGAAGTGCCTTTTATATACCCCACCCCTTCTATCTTTCGGACTTATTCAAATAATGAAATTCATATTGATGATAATGGTAATTCATCATTATAAATGATGCCTCATAGAATGGAAGGGTTGAATCCATTTTTGACCACCTTGGCAGTGTGGCTTGGTAGACACATCGATCTTTAAAGTACGATAATAAACGTCTTGTCTCAATATGGTTTAAATTACAAATGAATTTAGTTTTTGTATATTGGGAATATGTGATTTAATATTATTACAGGTCAGAACACAAAACAAAAATTGTAAAATAAATGTATTCATTCATTGTTAAGTGTATTAAATGTTGCCAGTTTTTTTGACATGTATTTGGCAGTTTTCTAATAAGTGTTATGTGCCTAATTTTTATATATTATGTATTAAGAAAAAGACATTTGTTACAATAATTATTTAATAAAAATTATAATTACAAACTAATGTGGTTCTTATTGTTCTACAAAATGCTTAACTTGCAGAAATTTGATATCTAGCCTGAGAAGTTGCTTTAGGGATTCCTTCAAGTTTGAAATTGATTGGCGCCATGTTATCTTCAGTTCCAAAGATCTTTTTGAGTGCATCTCTGGCAGCCATTTCCTTGGCTGTTGCTGCAGTTTCGCCAAAGCCTGCAAGGAATAAAAATCTATTTTTATAGGTCGTAGAAGTAGGGAAGTAAAATCACTGCTACACCAGGCTCTGAAGCAGTTTACCTAGCTAGCTCAAGCCTGTATTTGTTTGTTTTATTGAAATGCAATATCTTTTTTGGACTCATCTTGATCTTTATTGCTCACGCCTGACCGAACTACGCCACTAACGGGCAGCACTGAAAATCGGCGTTGCTGGGTTGACTCTGAGCTAGCAGCATCATGCTGAGTGCAGATCCATTTGCCGCGTAATGCTGCAATGCAGATAACCCTAATAATGTCAAAGTATATTTATAAATTACTCCTCTTATATTCTGTGTTAGCCTTTCTTTCTGCGTTTCGGTCAGAAGACTGAGGTTGTAAATACAAGACGTCCATTTATTCTTTAGGACTACCAGTCCATTTATGAGCGACAGTGACATTAACTCTGCAGAGTTACAAAATGCAAATTGGTGATTATTTGGCTGAACCCACAGGTTGATCATAGTGAAAGTAGACTTTTAAATAGGACATACTGTAAGATTAGTTTAATAGACCATGCTCCTCAGTGCAGTCAGTGATCGCTCCCTGTATTTTGCAGCTTTTATATTATGTATGGCATATCATAAAAAGATACTATTTATAATTTACCTGATGACAACATTTTCTTGTCTATATAGAGTCCGACTCTGTAGCATGCCAGGAGTGTGTTCTGCCCGACCTCTGCTATTAACCGCGGCTCAATTACAGTGTTGCTCTTTGAAAGCAGTCCTATGAGCATTGACCATGGGTCTTCTATTTTCCAATACTCATTGATGTCTTTACCTGGAAAATATAGATTTGACATAAATATGTTAAGGCTGAAAAATATTTTATAAATTTCCATATGTAACTGTAGGTTAATTAGAATGTCAGCTTCATTAACCTCAACGGTCTCGTCCAGCAGTTGGATAGGTGTCTGCTTGTGGCAAACATTTTTGAGCGCTTCCGTGCTTCAGAGGGCAGGTTAAGGCACAATGATTTAAAAAATAACTAATGTTATCTAATTTTGAATTTTCTTTTAATTGACATTGATAAATTGATTTCACCAAAAACTTGATTCTGCCTAGAACATAAGGTAACACATATACAAAGTCAAGTTTTTGGTCATAGTTTCAAATCGATACAATTTATGTATCGATTTGCTACTATAGTTTGCAGCCAGTAGTTTAGATGCTCGTTAGTACTCACATAACATAAATAACATGTCATATAAACTAGCACTAATCTTCCATGTTAAGTCGCTCACTGTTTTATCTCACCTTGCAGCTGTGTGATGACAAAGTCTCTGACAAAATGTACAGTCCTCTCTTCTCCAGACGATTGTATCAGACAACCAACTAATGCTTTGAGTGTGTTGGCTAATATATAATTATCCACTGGGTATTCCTGAAATGTTCAAAATACATGAAGAATTTTTTATAGGATATGAACCTTCTATGTGAAATGTACTAAAAAATGCGACAAATAATTCAACTTTAGCCAAATCAGAAATTGTATAAAAAGCTACTTTTATTTACTTATAGTAGGTGTATCAAAATCAAATGACAAAAGCAATTTCAAATTTTGTAACAGGCTAACAGACGCAACTATTGATAAGTAGCCACCGTTTCCTAAGGGCATTTGCAACATCATGCATGTATGGGGTATCATAGACGTGTTGCTAGCCTTGAAGGAGAAGTCATACATTATTGTACTCTTTGGGAGACGTTTTGCACTCATTTCAAATAATATTTATTAACATTAAGTGCTAACCATACCACCAAAAATAGAAAACAGCAATAAAAATTAAATTTTGATGTTGATCTATCATAAACTGGCCATGTTTTTTTACTGTCCAGTACATATTTACTGTCCCCTTATGTAAAGAAACAATGTTGTCTCTTTTTTGTAAAAAGTTATATAAAAATAAAACTTACTGAAGCTAAAATGATATCCTTAGTTCCAAGATGCAAGCTAACATGGGCCAACACCTCTTCACTCAATAGATGATCCCTCACACACCTTACTCCATCTAGTGGGAATTTTGGCAAGACTGTTTCTAAATAACGTTGTATATATTCCTCCATGAATTTCTCCCCTGTGAAGATTATTTGTCACTTATTGATCAATTAAAAACAAAAAGCCAGCCAGACTACCAAGATTAGTTATATAGTCTGTTATATATAGAGTATATAACAGACTTGAATACAGTAGTGAGTTAATATAGATGAGTACTGCCTAAGTAGTCTTGTTTTTTATTAGAGGAAATAAAAAACATGATCATTAATGTAGCACTTGAAAATACTAAGATATACTAAGGTTCTTATGTAGTTGAAGACACTTCACACTATGGGCCTTAATCGTCTAAACATTCATTTACTTTGCAGTATCCCTTTTTATATTCATTTAAATTCTGCTTATGTTACAGTTATGACATTTATTTCTCAAAAATCCTGGGAAATACAATCAACAAATTCGTTAACAAATTATTATAACATGATTTCATAAATTTCTTCAATCTATTGGTAACATTGAAAAGAAGCAATGTCAAGGGTTACCTCGACAGTAAAATATTATTGTAGAAGAGAACACGGTCCCCACATACATAAGTACATAACTTACAAATAAACTTAAACCATACCTCTTGTAGCAAATTCTTTGTTATCTTTCATTTTTATGTCAATGTTCATTTCTTTCTGTTTTATCTCCTCTTTGATTACATAGGAGCGATCAGTAAATGCCTGCAGAAGCAAGTCCGAATCAAATTTTTCATTTAGTCTTCGTCCAAAAGCATATAACTCGGCCTCTAGGTTCCACTCTAAGAATGTATTCCTTGGGTTTGTTTTCTTCCCACCGAGCTTGTTTTCTCGTCTTTTAAATTCCATCAATGTAGGCGCCACCCACCGATGTATTGTTTTGTCTGAAATCAGCAAAATATTGCTTTTAGGGAGGGATGTGAATGTAATTTTGGTTATGAAATACCAAACAAAATACGTACTATGATTCGTTAGGGACACGTATGTCAGAACTTTCGTAAAAACAGGTACATATCGTCTGAATAATGCCATATTAGCGGTATCAAATTAAATGCAGTTTCATTAAATTCTATATTACTTTATCATATTAGTTAAGATTAGAGTTTACTTCAACGATACAAGAACTTCTTGTAAAAACGAAAAGGGTCGCTTGATGCTGTCAATGTCAACTGTCAAAGTTTAAGGTTACATTATATTTGGTTTTTAACTGCATATTCCAACATGTAATCAAACAACTCTCAGCATACAGCCTCATTGTAAGTATGATCCAAAAAACGCCCCTATAAATCTTACTGTGGAAAACGAGCCAACGGAGTGGTTTTATTTAATGTAGTCCATAACCTCTAATATAAATCATGAGCAACACTGCTATTTTATTTTATTGATTTGCACTAAAACACAAATATGATGGTTCAAGTAAAGGTACTTTTGTATGCTTGGGTGAGCTTATTCACTTTATATTTAACCGGGTTTTTATCGCGTACTTATTACCTTTTTTATTATTTCCCCACGTTTCGACTGCGTTGGAAAGCACCAATATGAGACATTTGTACAAGAGGATGGTTTGAGAGACGATTTAAATAAAAAAGTACTTACCCCAATTTCAATCGTGAGGACGGCTTTAGACTTCTTCTTGGAATCCCTTTATCAGTAGGTGTGTGCGTCGCTTTTCATCATCTCAGTGCGTAAATACGGTTAGTGTGTCGCAATAGTTAAACTTTTTGAATTCTGGAGACCGTGAGGGTAGTTGCTTGCTGAAACTTCCACCGGTGCTTGAATATAGCTTCAGATACTCCAGTCAGCCCTCGAACACGCCAGTTGCAACGCTGTCGAAACGTCGGGAAATAATAAAAAAGGTACCTACTTACCTACTCAAATATAAAGTGAATAAGACAATGTAACGACAACATATTATTATGATTTATTCAATTTAATTCGATTTAATAAAAACAACACAATTAAAATGCTTCCCAATAAATTCATTATCGACTTTTGAGGTTTGTGAGGAAGCCTCTGACGGAACTGAAGAACCCTCGCCTCATCTTGGCAATCGGTAAGATGGTGTGGTTGCTGTAGAAGGAGGCTGAGGTGTCGTATAGGGAAGATGACATATCTATAGCCTGAAAACATACAAGTTCATTTTGCGTATGTTAATATAATCCCAAATGCAGCCTACTGCTGGCAGCGTGTATTGAAAAACTATAATAAATGTATAAGTTATAATAAATAAATTTTTAACATATAGAACATATATGTGAACATATAGAAATACTGCTGTACGTCTCAGACGGGTACCAGGAACCCTCAATTTATTCTTCATGCACGGAAGCTTGCTCTTTTGAGACCGCTGAACTAAAAGCGGGTCAATAGGTTATGGAGCGCATAAAGTGTGGTAACAGGGGGACGCAATTCACTCCACCAACAGACCACACACACACATATTTAAGAACACTATAGATAGGTCACTTGACAGACATGCAGGCTTTCTTCTGATGGTTTCCTTCGCCGTCAAGAGAATTTAACAGGTGGTAGTACCAGTTTACGGTTTGCCCGGGGTGGTACCACCGCCACAACCACACCACATTTCTGCCGTGAAATTATTGTTTTTCAACAATTGTATTTTGGTTGGCGTGGATGCCTATACAAGAGGCGACCATCTCAGTCCTCTGGGATATCAACTCATCTGTGACCACCTTCGAACGGGACTACTTCTAACCGCTTCTAACAGGAGTATCACTAAATCCTACTAACGGGACTTACAGTCTCTAACAGTCCTTTTTCCCTTGGTCCTTATACTAACGAATACTGACCAACTAACATTCATTGTAACATCTCATACTAACTGGACTAACATCCCCGGTTCCTTTTTCGAGGTTCGTCAAAA
>DWLO01001328.1:0-15356 GCA_018245335.1 Dalla quadristriga
ACCTATTTAATCTAGGGTAGGCCGGGAGAAAAAAAAAGCCGGAGGAAAAAAACTCGCGGCACTCTTTTTAAAAAATCTCTCTCATATCTTTTTAAGTATAGATTTATTGTTATTTTTTTAGGAACTTCTCAATATGGAGAAGAATAGAAATGTTTCTCTTCAAGTTGACGGTAAGGGCAAGAAAAAGAAAGATAAAGTGGTCAAAGAAGGTGGGGAAACATCAGCTGGTGGACGGGAAAAATGTCTCATTATGTAACATGTGATCATAATCATTCATTAAAATACCTGATTGATGATCCACTATAAGTGTAAAGTAATAAGCAATAATATGCAATTTCACAGAGCTTGCTATATCAAAATGATATTTCTACTGATAATATCTCTTATCTAATTATATTGGTATTAGATCAAAATTTATATTTACATGAATGCTACTAAATTTAATAATCAAAAAAAATCTAAAGCAAAAATCGTTTATTTAACCTAAAGTTACATTGTAATACATGATTTGGGATCTTTCCCGTTAAGTTAAATAAAACCTGTGTTAAGAAAGTCCTATCCTAAATCAAATCGAAAATAATATTCAATCAGCATTGCTGTAAAAAATTATCATGCTTGTTGCTTATTACTCTCACAAATAAATACAAAACAAATTGGTACAAAATATGTTTGCATAAAACTTGCAAAGACTCATTATGCTTGCCTACATGGATATAAACTATCTAAAGCTGTTGTTGTGTGTTAATACAAATGGTTGCAACCCATTATAGTGATCCACTGCAGGACACTGGTCTCTCCTCATAACTGAGGAGGCCTAGAATGTACTTCACCATAACAACCGGGATCGACGGCTTAACGTGTGAAGCACCCAAGCGCTCGAGAAATGTTAGCTACTAGCGGTCACCCATCCAACTTCCGACCAGAACTGGTGCGGCCTAACATTCCCAATCAATTACTCACCGCAAGTCCACAGGCGCTTATAACACATAATAGGCCTTAAATGGTTATGTGCATTGAGGCATTTACACCCATACATATTGTAGTGAGGAATGAGGTAATTTTCAGGCATTTTTGTACCCGTTTATTTTGTGAAAGTGAAGTTCATTACAATATTGTACATTTTGAGTCTAGTCATAAAATCCATGTTATTGTTTTAATGGCACGGATTTATTACGACGCATTTATACTAGTATTATTATTCTAATTACGCCTATTTTATTTTTTTATTCTGTGATTGAAGTTCTCATTCACGAAGTCATTATATTATGAGTACTTAGATGTATGTATTTTGCTAATGTTAGAAGGTACTTTATTTACACTAGTTACATATTTGATAATGACTGACACAACATTAAAGGGATGTGAAAACATTCTACATGTTAGTGTGAAAATACAACGAAGTTTAGAAGCCTTTAGGACTAAACAGTTGTTTAACTGAATTCTGTTATTTTTATGAACATACACATACATATATCGAGATGTTATGTGAAATATTTAGTATCAGAAATGATAATGGTACCTTATTCAGGAATGTTGTCTTTAAAAGTGTGAATAATCTTAACTCTTGATGGTGATCAATTATTTAGCAATTTTGAACTCTCATTTAGGTCAAGACGTCCGAATTGATAAAATAATATTTGAACATAGTAATACACCTACAACAAGAGCTGATATGATCTAAGTTACTGACTTGAGAACTAAATTAATTTATTCATAAGGAAATGGTTCAGATTGACGAATGCGTGGCTTCCTTATGTTAGTGATTGCTAGTTTTAACATGTTGGTGCTTTGTGGCTGAAGTTGAAGTTGAGCAACCGAAGTCTTTGAGTAACTGCCATACTTCTAAATCTAATTGCTTAATACTATTAATTGAACACGCGTTCGTCAAACTGGTGTGTGATATGTCTTGAAATTATCTCCGAAATAAGTTAATTCTGCTTCATTATGTACATTTTGATTTCCCTAATTTTACTTAAGTTTTAATTTGTACGAACGATAGTGTCATTTTGAGTACAATTTTTGTATTTGTACAAGCATTTAGTGAACACCTTCCCATTACTGGGCATTCTATCACATTATAATGGGAAAAGTTACAGTTAATACCTCACTTTTTAAGTTTGTTAAATGAATCTGAAATGGAAACAAAAATTTATACAGTTTGTTTAAAATGCTGATGCATAATCAAATTTGCTTAGAAAAAAGGTTAAATGGTAAACATCACATTATATATACATATGTATAATTAAGTAGCTGAATTCAATTTTAATAGTTTATTGTCTCCTCATAAATAATAAGTTTCTCCTTACAATATTAATATTCTTTGAATTTTTTTTTATGACTTACGTCCTTAAATATATAAACATATATGTTTACACACATATTAATATGCATGCATATATGATACGTATGTATAGATGTCTAAAAACTGAAATAGTAAAAGAAAATGCTTTTACTAACCTACATAACCTAACTCATGATGGCATTATCAATTTGGATCTAATTCCGTTACTGAAAATTTTCTGGTGTTTAATTATATATTATCATATTTTACATAATGTAATATTAGTAAATATTTTATAAAGTAGCTGTCGCTAGTTTTTAATGCACTTTTTTTAATATCATTCACTTACATATCCAATTGTCCATAGTTTAACATTTATCTAGTCTGTCGATTACCATAATCGCGTATTCAATTCATAGTGAGGTACGTTAGGAGTATATGTTTATGTAGGGTCGGTTGAAGTATTAGGAAGGTTTGTGCGAATATGCGTGTAGTTATAGCAGAGTTATTAGGTCGATGGTAAACGTTAATTTATTCTTTGCTCGTCACGAAAGTTTTTTATCATTTTTATATATTTTTGCCAATATATAAGTACCTAATTAACTATTAAGGATAGTGATGGAGAAATTGTTAATGCTGTATTGTTATACTGGACCAAAGTTGTTTGATGTTAATTCATGTAATTTACAAGTTTTATTTTGTTTGGTGTTTGTAAGATTTATGTTGTTGTATTCTCTTATCGATTCTCGATTGAAAAACGTTATCAGTTACCATAATTTTATGAAACAACAATAGATTTATAGCGGTAATTTATAGGTTAAAATATTACCGTTGGCGTACGCCAGGGTACAGTGCCGTAACTGGCACTGTGTATTCTACATATGAATGACATGCAAGAACAGCATTTATTGCTATGCAGATGACAATACGAGACATGACCTATTCGGGCTTCAGGCGGGAACATATCTCGGTCTCGCTTGGAGGGATGAAGAATAAAACTTGGATGTCGAGCACTCTGGGGAGCATCTAACAATGGGGTCCACGAAACCTGGCTGGCTCACTAGAATCCATTAGCGTAACTCGTCAGATTCAGGACATCAAAGATCGAATTTGATGGAAGGAAATGGAGCTATCCAGCTACATTTTATAACATAACAAAATACTTAGTCTTTCTTGCTGAGGCCAATAAGATAAACCAAGCCTTTCAAATAAAATATTAATGCCTAGATATAAAAATTATGCCTGTTTTGCGTAAATTGCTTTAACGTATGCCTTGATTATAGCAAATTTTTGGATGTTACTGAACTAGCTCTAAGCAAACCGTCAGTTTTAGTTTCGAGATGGAGTGCGTCTGTATTTTGGTCTGCATGTTCATTGATAAAAGATAATTATGGTTACTGCTAACGTTTTTCCCTTCTAATCACTTCAACGTTGATAATGATAAACAAAAATGTGATATACAGCGTAACATGTGTTGTGTGGTTATAACAACATTCTGTGTGGTCGTTACGTTTGAAAAATAATCAAAACATTGTTAATGAAGATTGACAAGGTAGTACACACCAAAGTATACAATTATGAAGTTTCAGTAAATATAAGAGATACATTTACTGTTAGAATACTTTTGTCGTTGACTTTTGAACACTAGAGGCCTTTCAAAAAGCGGTGCATAGCGTGTATGATATGTGCACCAATATGAAATATTGTTATTGTTCAATTACATCGACTAATATCATCGCAATAAAGAAATAGAAAACAATAATAATATCAAATATTTTATAAAAGCTCTTATTATTATTATTTTACTCTTTATTGTACACCATTGAAAAAATACAATGGATTACACAAAAAATACTTAAATTCTAAGGTACAAGGGCGGTCTTATCGCTAAGCAGTGATTTCTGCCAGACAACCACATGGTGAGGAGGGAAAGAATACACTCTTACTCTTATAACACAAGAAACGGGTGCTTGCTAGTGTTTTTTACATCTTGAACTTTTAATAAGGGACCGTAGATTTCATTGGCTACTTGCTCTTCTTACCAATTTTTGCTGACTCCTTCGCCAAAGGCAATCTTTGCAAGTTTTAACGAAATCTTCAATTTGTACTATAATAACTTCGCAAAAAGGGACGAATAATATATTTCGTTACAAAAATGGAAATTATTTTTCATTATCTATTAGAATTAAGATTTATTGTTATATACTTACTATTAATATTACTTACCTTGAAATATCTAGCTTAACAATTTCGAAATTTATAATTTTAAGCTACTTATCTAAATCTTGCATGCTTATCTTCATAGAATCAATTTATAGCTTATTAAAATATATCTTACATATTTACAGTGTATTTACTAACGAAATAATATACAAGATGTGCCCAAACAGCAACCTATATGGCAATAATATTAATTAAGTTCTAGGGTGTCATAGAAGTCGAATGTTAATAATCGTGTTATTTATATACTTAATACAAATTATTAATTAATGTGTCAATATGAAAGTTTGGCTACTAATGTACTAATTCTAAGTAAGTACAACCATATAAAGTAAACATCTCTCTTGAAAATGTTGATTAAGGTTAGTAATTATAGCCTAGTTACTGGTTGCTAACTTTTTTAGTGAGTACCTAAATCTTATTTACACTGGGCGTTTTTAAGTAGCAAGCATGCGACATCTGCATTGTATGTAACAGTTGTTAAGGTTTACTCAAATCAACGAAGTTCGCAAAACAATTTGCTTGAATCCATCCACCCATCAGCCATTGGAGGTCCACTGCTGAACATAGATCTCTCAATGGACGCCATTCCGAACTTTTCTGTGTCCTCTGAATCCAGCGGTTTCTAGCGGTCTTCTTCAGGTCGTCAGTCCACCTGGCAGGGGTGCGACCGGTGCTACTTTTTCCGAGTCGTGGTCTCCATTGGGGGACCTATCTTCTATCGCACGCCTGCTTTAAATTGCATTTAAGCAAATTTATATTATAAATTAATAACTAACATAGAAAAGGCACTGGGATTCGAACCCTGGACCTCCCGAGTAGGAGGTTGAAGTCTTAACCACCCTGCTATCACCGCTAATAGGCGATTAGTTACTCGGATCATACTCAGGACCAACTGCCGAGCGTCTCCCAAAATGTATGCATGTTTTGTCCTTCGTAATTTCGGATTTCCTCGCGAAACTCGTGTGACCTAATAATTTGTGTGTGTATGTTTATTCCTACTTTAAGACTATTTGTTTCTCTACACTATACTTACTATCCTTTCTTTTTAAATTCAAGCGATAACAGTTTTTACATACGTCTTAGACCATGTTACTCTGCTTACTTCCCTTTGTCTTTAAATTCAAGTTATTCGCAGATTTTACATACGTCTTACCCATGTTACTCTACTTACTTCCCTTTGCCTTTAAATTCAAGTCATTCCCAGGTTTCACATACGTCTTTGACCATGTTACTCTCCTTTGCCTTTAAATTCGAGTTATTCACCGATTTTATATACGGCTTAGCCATGTTATTTTACTTACTTCCCAGTACCTTTAAATTCAAGTCATTTACAGTTTCTTCCACAAGCCTGTAGAATTCCTTGCGTTTTCAGGTTCTGAAAGAGCTCTCGGAACTAAATTTAAGAGTAGTTTCTTCGTTCTTGAAAGAAACTACTTTCTTTATAAAATTCTAGCTGTAGCCCGCGACTTCATCCCCATGAAATATATGTTTTTTTCATTCCTTCGGGATCAAAAGTATCCTATGATCATCTGGAGATCCATATTGGATCTTCCTGCACCAAATTCTATAAATATCGGTGGTATGGTTTAGCCGTGAAGCCGTATCAAACAAACGTTGTCATTTATAAAATTAGTAAGCTAAGACCGGGGTACCTTGGTCAACTACTTTCATATCTTCTTTTGTTTTGTTTCATAAGTCTATTTATTATACGCTATTCGAATCTCTTGGTTGTATTCGGCTGTATGTAAGGCCGCGTTCTCGGCGACAACGACGGTAGGGTCGCCCATATAAAACAAAATGGAGAACGAATTTTGTATGGTCGATGTCGCCGAAAATGTAGCTGTAAGTGTGCTTCGTGTGTCGTATTCATTGTGTTCCATTATTTTCTTGTTACGTATTATATTTTCTTCTTTCACACCCTTTCGATTGATTTCTCTTACCTAATTTCGGATTACCTGGAAGAATAAGCTTTAAAGCCAAGCCAACGGTGTTATTGCCATCTGAGTTTTATTTGTATTGTAAGGACTTCCTATTCTTTTGTGCTGTCTGTATTTTAAATTAGTAACTAGTATTGTTTTGTTTTCTTATTTTATTTTATCTAACTGTACCTACTACTATAAAAATTATGTGGAATTATCAACTTGCGCCTAGTGTGAATTTGATGTTAGAATCGCTTAGAGTCCTGTATTTGAATTGGTTTGACATTTTACCCCATTATTTATACTGTCAAACCGCCGTAATTAACCATCATGACGTAAGACTAAGATTTTGCGATTGTGAAACGGACAAGCCCATAATAAATTGTCTCCTAATTTTACGTCATTATAGCTTTAATGATGACTACAACGAGCTAATAAATAATTATAGTTAACTATGCTGATCTCTGAATTTAATGGATTATAGCGTCCCACGTTAAATCCTCTTTAGAAAGATAATGTGAATTAGATTTTGACCTCTTGATAATAGAAAGTGACTAGTGACCTATATATTTCTGTAACGAGCCTTAAGCTCACATCATACATAGCGCTTATAGCGGTAGGGTAGACGAATTTCATAACATGATAACCTCGGTTCGGAACTGTGGAAAAGTTTATAAAAATTAAATCTCTGCTCATCCTAAATTGAGTGATGTTCTAGATGTAGGTACTTACGTATAAATAATTTTGTTACAATGTTACATATTTATTATGAGATTGCGAGTGTTTGTTGACCAATAGTAGTATAGTTTATAAGTACTACGAATACGAAATAAGAACTTTCTTCGTATTTTAAAAGTTGTATTTTATATGAAATACGCTTCTTTTATCTGTACTGAATGTTTCCAATTCTTATAAGTAAGTTTTAATTTGTCTCAAATCACTTCTCACTAAAGCATCACGAAAATAAAATATTGAGAAAACTAAATACTTCAGACTTTTTATTGCAACATAAAATCCATATTTTGTTTTAATTTGTATATTTTGTTTATTTTTATTAAGACAATAGAAATAACTAGGTAACATGGATTTATTTCATGACACGAAATTGCATTAATAGAAGTAGTTATAAAACAAATACAGTTAAAAAATTATTTATGCTTAATAAGTGTCTAATGCAATGATAAAAAATGGAAATAAATAAATAGTAAATAAGTATTAACATTATCGCAATAGGCAATCATGGTAAACTTATCATATCACATAACAGTGTATCATTTTATGGCGCATAATTTATCTAATCGCAAAACCTTTCAAAACTTTATAATCCTAAATGTAATATGTAGAATCGGACGCTTTCCCATGTTTTCTTATTATCAACGATAGATCTGGGAAAATAAATTATAATATACATACAGTTATTCACAGAATAATAATTTAAAACTGTTCTGTCCGTTTCCTAAGTTTTTCTGAATATATATATATCTTCTACAGAAAACCATCTCCACTTCCATTTGTTCTTTGTTTTAATCCTTTTTTGATAAATTTTGGAGTGTCTTCCAGTTGTAGATAACCAAAGCTATCATTTGTATTGGCCAGACGGCCTGTACTAGCGGATCGACGAATGCCACGTGTAGGTATTGAATTATTCAATTGTAACTTCGGATTATTCGGGATATTATTATTTTGTGCTGTTTGTGCGGTGCTTAAAGCTCGCGAACAAACATCTAAAAGCCTATCCAAAGTGGCTCCGGTAATCCTGTCACCGTCATCTCTTGTTGGTATTTGGGTGCCATTAAACGACCTGTTACGTTGTTTGATTCCAATATTGAGTAAACCCAGAAAACTAAAACTAAATGGAATGTTTAAAATATAGTTAAAAACTATCATGATTAAAAATAATATGAGAAGAAAATTATAATTTACAATTAAAATTCCATATAATATTTTATCCAGTGGGTACCAGAGACCATCTGAAAATAAAAGAATAAGGAGAATGAGAAAAGTAAAGAAACATGAAGAAGTTCAATAATAATAATTAAATTGCTGTTATTTTGATAATTGTAACATACCTAAAATGTAACATTGGATAATTATAATAATTAATTAAATAAGTTACTATAATAAGGTACCTGTAATGCCATGAATTAAAATTTTGATTGTTTCACTAATGGCAATGATGGGTTCTGTAATCACAGTGGTAAACATCCTGATGACAATTTTTAAAGGATTCATGTATTTTATGAATATAAGTAGATCAGGAGGGGGCACATCACAGTGTGATGACCAAATGTACCATTTGCAACTATTAACAGCAGTTAAGAATCTCTCAAGATTCTCTTTCTCAGCTTCCTGAAAATATATAAATATCCAAGCTTAGATACATATTAACAATAAAATGCTATACTGTTGATGAATTTATAAATAATAGTATAGAACTGCACTGACATCTGAGACATTACTTTTATTTTAATTACAATGACATTATAATTAAAGAATGACTATAATAATATTAATTTACTTCATTGTGTGCAATAAATGATTACTGATAACAAATAGCATTTCTTTTACACATAAAGATATCAATCAATTAATAATAATAGTAATTACGAGATAATCAAACTTATGAGTTTTGATAAAATGTTTGTAAATAATATATACCTACCTTGTAGGACGTAAACACTTCATAGAGATACAATCCAACAAATAATACTATGTATATATGTTTGTGAGATATGTGATTCCACACCCAAATTGCCGCCACAAAAGATGCTAATATTGCAAAAGTCCATGTAATGGGCTCCTAAAACAAAAATACCTTTGTGAAATATATACACAGTATGTGAAAAAAAATTGTGGGGCAAATGATGTTCCAAGCTATAAATTCCTTACACTTGCTCATGAATTACATATATTGTTGTGGATAATTTTGACTGATTTTCAACGTTGACAATATTTTAAATTACTTGCCTTATATTCAATTAAATACATTTGGATATAATCTCTCCATGCAACAACTACTTTCTCTGTAATTGTTGGCTTACAAATTGCCTCTTCTATATATCCCATTGAACGTCTAATCATATCTTCTGTAAGTGCATGGTTTAGTGCAGTATACCCTTCTAGTAATTGCCACCGCTCTTCATCAAATTTCATTTCAAGAGCCACAACTATAGTTCCATCTTCTTTTTTCTAAAACAGTGAAAATGTTGACTGGTTTGAATTAATATTATAGTGACGACTCTGTGGAATGTTGGTTAGCTGTTGTTAGCTGACGAGATATGGCACCCGGATTCGATTCCGTTTAAGCAGGCATTTATTTGGCAGATAAGTGTTTGTACTCAGATCTAGGGCATTAAATTGTGTTATTTATGTGTGTGTTTGTCACCCACAACACAGGGAATCCTAGTGTGGGGTGTGAGTGTGGTAAGCTTTTATCTATCTTTATATATAAAACCAAGTCACAATATTTATATTTATAACTCAAGAAAGGCTGGAATGATATTCATGATTTCTGATTTGTTGGTATTGTCTCCGCCGGAAACAGGATAATGACTATTAAAACATTTGAAAAATTAAGAAAAAATTGTTAAAGATTAAACAAATTGAGGTCATTCGGTTTGCTAGGTTGTTGTTTGTCCTGTATGTGTTCTTAAACTAATGATCCTATTTCCATGAAACTTTGGTTAGTTGGTATGCACAATAGCAAGCGTTCCAGTTTGTAAAAAAAAATTAGCTACCAAGGAAATGGCAGGACGACGCCAGCCGGACCAGCTTGTAGTATATATATATTTAACAAAATAATATTTCATGCCTATTTGCAACCAAATAGATTCTAAATCACCTATCTATGAAGTACCTATATCATATATTATTATTATTTATATTTTAGTAACTGAAAAGACAAAGATATTTAAACCACTCCAAACCAATAAATTCTTAAACTAACCATACCTTGACCTGGCCTGATTTTAACATGATAGCTAACATTCGTTTGTAAAACCAGTCAGCAGCACCAGCACTGTTTCCTGATTGCATTCTCTTCTTTGGAACAGCTCGTAGATCAGGAGGTATGTTTGATTCATTTTCAATCTGATTTGACTGGTCCTTTATATTCAAATCCCAAGGATCTGGACCCACTTGAAGATCACATTGAACTGACAATACCAGTAACATGCATACACCTACACAAACTTTTGGTACAACCATTTTTTTAAATATTTAAGCCGTGGTGTTGTTCTCAGACAAATAATTCTGAATGGTTGTTATTCCTTTAAGGTATTTGACCGGTAGCGCAGAGTTCCTTTATACTAGCTTATGCATATGACGAAATTTTTAAAAATAAATTTTGAAACTTATTATGTACAAACACCCTACCAACGTAAACGATACTTTGCTTTGAATGTAACCAACTTGGCTACTAACCAAATTGAGTAAACTGTCAATGTGACGCTTGAATTGACAGTCATGCCGCATACGCACCGTCGACTGGTGAAAAACGTGGGGCCAATGGGTCTTTAGGTATCCCTCATTACATTACCCGGGGAGATCAAAGTCTCCCGGTATATTTGTTAATACCTCCCCTGTTGTTAAAACAAGGGGGGTGAGGATGAATGCGTGTCGATGCGGACCTTACTTAGTGGCGAAATCCATTATCCCCTAGGGCTCTACGAACTCCCGCGGGAGCGGCCTCCGCCCCGGCGGTCCAGCGTGGAGGGACGCGAAGCCCCTTATTTGTGCGTGTGAACCGTTGTCAGCGCGGTAGAACAAACCCCGCTCCAATTGGCCCACAAAGTCACTAATGGACTGTACCTGGAGATGCATGCCACCACGTCGTTTTGGACGTAACGACCAGCTTCCACGTCCTAAAATAAGCTCTAGGTAGCTCGAAAGCACTGTCAGTTCAAATCGGGCCGCAGGTATATCTACCACTATCACTGTCATTATTAATTATCGGTGTGTTTGGTTTTTGGCCCATGAAATACTTCCATGGTTTGATCATTCGTAATCGTAACATAGTCTGTGGTTATTTGGTCAATCCATCATAGAACCACAAAATACTAACTAAAGCCATTATAGTTCTGTGCATAGAACCAAAGAGTATAATAATCTAATAATATTATTATGTAGTAATATATACATATAGGCATAAATAACAGATTCAATTCCCTACTGATTCAATTGGATTGGTTAGTTCAATACCTATGTATTGTTAAATAATTAATTCAGTCAATTTAATATTTCAAAGCAACTACAACTCGAAGTAAATTCGGCTTTTCCTTGTTTTTGATTAAGAATTTAATAATAAATACTTATATTATTGCAAAAATGTCATCTATAGACTTAGATCCATCAATCAAACTTTGTCTGAAGTATTTGCATTCCAGTGCTTCTGATTCCACAGAGCAACTGCGTTTGACTCTCGACGATACTATCCGGCAAACATACGGTAGTGCGAAGACTCTTGGCAATGTGCTGCCGAAGAAGTACCTCAATGAGGAGAAAATGGAATCTCCATCTAGATCTAAACATAAAAGTGATAAAGGTGCAACTATCGTCAAAACTATTCCCGTACCGCAACCAAGTCCACAACAAATACAAATTCCAGAACGAGATGACGACGATGGTTCCGGGTTAGATGGGGAGCTTGCTTTTGATTTGTTAGAAGAGGATTTAACATGTGCAGTATGCCGCCAGATAGCAGTGCAAGCCGGGAACCGCCTGGTGGAATGTAGCGCTTGCCGGGCTTTGTATCACCAGGTAACTTTAAGCCCACGTTCGACGACAGTGGCGGTCGGGGCGACCAAACAAAATTGGTTCTCACTTTTTTTATATCCCCGCTCGTCACAGTCTTAACACTTATCCGATATTGGTTTAAATAAAATTGACATTTTTCATTTCATAAAGTTCTATCTGTACGGATACATTTTTAGCTAGCTATTCGTCAGATTGTAGTTTGATGGTTAAAAATAATGTTTTCTTTTCAGGATTGCCATAAACCTGTTATAAGTGATGATGATATCGGGTCAGTTTGGCAATGTGCAGCTTGCTTGGCATCACAAGGGTTTGCAGTAGGATTTGCCAGCAACATGACACCTATATCTCCAACTCCTATATCTCCAACGCCTATATCTCCAACTCCTATATCTCCACCTCATATATCAGAACCCACAACACCTGTAAAAATTTCTTCTAGTAGTTCTGCATCATCATCACCCTCTAAAGTTGTGTCTCCAAACCTCAATATAATTTCGCCTGATAAGAGGCTGCAGATAATGAAGAAGAAGGCTGCTAAACAGCATGAGAAGAAAAAAAGTAAATGATATCAGCAGAATCTCCATATGCCTCAATTGTAAATTGTTACATGTAAAGAGGTGTGTGTGCCAGTGTGTGCTTGAATAATTACAAAGACAAACCAGGTGTGTTTTGTGTATGTCAGTGTGTTGAAGAAGGATATTCTAATGAGAATAATTAAACTTAATGTGTATAGTGATTAAGTGAAAGTGAACTGTAAGATATTTGTCTATTATGATATTGCCCTCCAATCCTATCCCGTTCCTGTACTGATTCCATGTTAACTGTTTTAAAAGTAAAATGGTCATGTTGACATCTATACAGCTAGTAACACATTGTAACATACTAAATCTAATTGTAATTGTATATTAACTTGTAGTGATCAGGCTCATGGGAGTAATAGATCAGTGGACTATAAAAAATTTATTACTGATTTACAATATTTGAGAATGTACTTGTTGAATGAAATGTAATTATTGACAAGTAGAAAAGTAATCTGAATATTGACTTAAGTAGTTAAGAGAGGTGGCAACGATTGGAAGTAGAAGGAAAGTCTGCCAAGCCATCGCATTTTGATCCCATGAGATGGGGTGGTGGGCCACCCAGCCAATAGCAAAGCGATCATGTAGCGGGACCAATAGGGAACCTGTAATAAACAAATGCATAGATGTGATAATTTCAATCAAAATGTAAATTGTATTAAAAAAATTGGTACACTCATGGCAGCATTGTGTTATAAAAGCTTATACCAGGTCTATCATCTTTACTAAATTTTGACTGGTAGAGATTGTATTAAGTCCACCCTTGATATCATTATTTTATGAATTGGTGTAATAAAATTTAATAAAGAGATATGGGTATATATATATTGTGTAATCGTTCTAACAATAAATAAATAAAATATTTCATTTCAATTATTTAAGTCACCAATATGTTTACAGTCTATGGACCAAACACATGTGCAATAATTATGAGTACACATAATCATAACATGATACAAGCTAAATGGGTGCATTATGACAATCTAAAATGCAATACTGCTCCGTGAAGTGTCTATCTACTATTAAAAAACGGTTGGATGAGCAAGTGAACAAGTCCCAGATCAGGGTGGTTTGAGGTATTGAATTTGTATCCAAGGTCTTTGGAGTGTGTCTGTGATATTAAGGTCAATAATTAAATGGTATACGCCATTTATATGACAACCGTTTTTAGAATTTTTGTCTGTCTGCGTTTTTTTTTGTCGCGAATAGGCCCCGAAACCACTACGGATTCTCATGAAATTTTCTGGGTTGATTTATCAGTACGTATATCTCAAACAGTTTTTTAGTTATATTCTTTAGCGTCTGAACCTCAAGGGCCCAAATTATAACAACTTTTCACACGTTTAAAATTATCTTCGAAGTTTTACGCGGACGAAGTCCCGAGTACTCCCTAGTAGTAAATATACCTTGCCATCATTATAACCTATCCACTACTGTAAAGGCGTCATTTTATAATGAGTGTGGTTAGGTCCACCACACTGGCCAAGTGCGGATTTGCAGACTTCATACGCCTTGGAGAAAATTATGGGAAACCCTCAGGCATGCAGGTTTCTTCACGATGTTTTCGTTCACAGAAAGCAAATTATATTCGATTATAATAATAATAAAGTCGATTAGGTGTGGTTGCTATATCTATTACACCATAGGTACATTATACAGTATTAAATCCATACTTATACCGCGATACTCATTTCTCAGAATTATCTTCGAATCTTTGACTGGATTTGAATATAGCAAAAGGTTGTTAGGTCACATGCATTCACTGACGTCCATCCATTCATCAGACTTTAGAGGTCCATTGCTGACTGCTGGACATAAGCCTCACTAATTTGACGCTACTCCGACTGGTGCTGTGCCATTTGAATCTGCGGTTTCCCGTTGTTTTTAGCAGGACGTCAGTCCTCCTTGTCGAAGGGCGGGCTGTGCTCCTTTACCCGCTTCGTGATCTCCATTTTGCGGCTTTTCTTCCGCATCAAATGAGGCCCACGGTAAAGGACCACGACTCGGATCCATAAGTTATCACAGGCAATACACTGCTCTAATACTTTGGACTTCATGTCGTAATTTTCCGAACGCAGCCCAGCCGAATTGGATTCTACGAGTGACCTCTTTCTCGAAGTTCAACTTTGTCCCAGGTAAATATAGGTACTCGTTGCCAACTTGAAGAGCATCTTCATTAAAGTCAGTGGCTGTAATTTAATGGACTGTATTCCCCCTTCTTTGCTAAAATAGAATAAAATAAAGTGCGTGGCTAAACTTGGTAAAATGAGTGGCTAAAACTATAACTAACTACAAGTATATATGACCCTTCTCTTTCTGAGAATTATATAACGCGCTTTTGTGCTTATTAATATTTAGCCCAAATTAGTTATTTCTTGGTACCTACCTACTTCCTTTTAGGTCCAAATAGTGGGGGGCTTGGCAAAATATTATTAGAACTCATTTGTATCTACTCCTTTAGCACAAGTTCACCACACTGCATTCTGCGCGGGCTAAGTAAAATTTATAAAGAAGCGTGCAACGTACGACGACGACGAGGGGTTCGGTTTCCTACTCTCTACGCGGCGGCAACTACATGCTAGCACACAATAGGGAGGAATT
>DWLO01001329.1:0-15355 GCA_018245335.1 Dalla quadristriga
TTTTGTTGGACCCTCATATACCATATGAGTGTCCTTATTGCGCCGTTAACTTTTAAACGGCAGCCTAGTTGGCCGTATTTTGTAATTGTTTTAATTGCACAGTCTTCAGCAATTCTCAATGTCAGTATCTTCCCATAAATACTCAGTAATTTCAGTCTAGCAGGTATATCTTCTTTTCCTTCATAATAATTAGCGAGACCTTTCCAAGCTAGTGGATGATTTGGTTTTAGTTGAATCGCTCTTTCGAATATTAGGGCAGCTTTATTAGATCCTTCAAATGACTTACCAAGAAGTACCAGTGCTATGTAATTTTCCTTATTTTTTCGAAGTATCTTTTTGCAGCATTTTCGCGCTTCTCTCATATTCTTTTCATCAATGTACCTTCTTGCAAATCGCAACAGTGTATTGACATCTGGCGCCTAAGAAAAAAAAATTATAAGTATATAAGATATAGTTAACCCAAATTACATGTATTATAATAATAATTATTCAATATTTATAATAATATACTTTTAATGTTAATTGTCAATAAATGATTATAAACATGAAATATGATAAATAAATGCAGGTTGTCACACAATATCACAAAAAATAATAAGTTACTTTAATAAAATAGGTACCTACGTACGTACTGGAATTTTTTTCAAGTGGGCTTGTAAATTAAAAACTACGAGGAATACTGAAAAATGCTGAAATGAGTCTCAGGCCCGATTAGGATAATAATTAATTGTATCTTTATTTTTTTTTAAAAGCACGTACCCAGCTGGAATTTGAACCCGTGGTATTTGCAAAAAAAATATACACCAATATTGCACCAATCCATAGTGTCTATAACGTAACGTAACGTGTATCTAACCAATACATCTCTAACGTAAAATATTGTGAGTTTTATGAAGATTCTTTACATGACTCGAACCTAGTAGCAATCCACTGCAGGGTTTGTGTGTCTCTTCACAATCTATCGGGCCTGGGGCGTACCTACTCCACCTTGCTCCAGGCAGATTGGTTGAGAAAAATCTTTAGGAAGTTATTAAGCATCTGAGTTAAGTGACTATTACACCGATAATATTAAACTAGGTACAGTAGGTAGGTGTAAAGTTTTGCTACTAAATAGGTTGGGTTCAGGTAGAGATTCAACATAAAAGTCTTCATAAATTTTATGTTTGAGAGGAAAGTGTTATGTACCTTCTCGTAAGTTTGGTACGAAGTCACCAGAGTCAAAGTACGAAAACGAAAGAAAATTACAAAAATCAACCGTTTCCTTTAGTTGTTAGAACTATGATCCTTATAAAATCCTTACATTTATTGGTGCAATAATTCAAATGTTAATTTTGTTTTGCAAAATCATCGGGTTAGATTTTCGGCTAGGAACACGGTTTTACCAACAAAATATAACGATGGACTTTTACATTGTCTCAAAATCGGACCGAGTTTTGTTATTCCTTGTAGTTATGGTTTTGGCCTATCAAGCTCTCTTGAAAGATTCAGCTTGTGTATTGTAAGTATAGTGAAAGTAATGAACGAAAATTTTGTGCTAGAATTTTTTGGCAGTTAAATATAAATTAATCTCGTTAATGAAATGGGCACTGTGCAGGATCTGCAGATCTGCAGAGAGACCGCAATGCAGATAAAAGCAGGGAGGATTGAAGGGGAGGCGGGGGCACGTGCACCCCGCTCGCATAGGGATGTAAAGGGGCAGTGGTGTGGTGGGAGATGCTTCCCCGTTACCCCGCCGCACCCCAGGGAAATCCGATCGATACATACTGCAAGTATCGTCTACAAATTTTTATTCTACTAAACATTTACGCTGTACCCATCGAATAGGATTTTAAAAGGAACTGGGGATGTTCGTCCAGTTAATAGGAGTATTAATTGGTCAGTAGTCGTTAGTATGCACGTTGTGCAGTTTATCAATTAAATAAGTAATATGTAAAGTAATTGAATTGAATTGAGAGTAGTTGAATTGTAAACTAAGGTGAATAGTGTAAACTAAGGTGAATAAAAGTGAAATAACTAATAGGTCATTGGATGAGTGCTGCGTAGCCTTATTAATTTTTTTTTTATTTCGATAAAATCTATGTAGTTTGATAGTGTATTAAAGCAGACCGACAGAAATAAAAATAGCAGATAAAATAAACAAGCAAAAAAATACAAAACTTTTATACTGAACAATTACCTGTTCCATGGGTGGAGCTTTCGGAATCCGGTTAAAGAATTTCAATTTCAACATTTCTTATGAATTGTTACAGCATTTTTATTTCATTGAACCTCACTCTGTTAACTCAATATTGCTGATGATCCGCAATTTTAATCATTTGGTAATTGATTTTTCACCAACACATCGGAACATACTTCCGCTAACACCGAGATCCCCCGCAACACTAGCTCTGATTTTCATACATACGAGCAGCGTGCTCTGAATTCGCTGCGCCGCGCATCTGTCGATAACTACGGTTTTAATTTTTCACAAAAGCGATTATTGACGGTTTCCCTAGCCAATCAGCCGAGCTCCAGGTATAATTTTAACCATATTGATAATAAAAACTATTAGATTACAAACTTGAAAACAAGAAAAGGCATTATAATTTTTTATTTTTAACCAATCAGTACCTACTTACTACATATTTTTCGCTTTTCATAGAGATGTCACTAGCTCTACCGATTTAGGTAGATCGTATAATTTTATTATCCTAAGATTTACCACATAAAATGTTAGAATGGCGAGCTTCTGGGATATTTTCAGATGTGTGTAGCACAAGTATCATTAGCCATGGTCTTTTTGAATATCCTGAATCCTCTGGAGAATGCCAACGGATTAGGCAATTATTCTGTTCCATGAGCGCCAAACATAGCTGTCATGAGATACCTCTTCAACTTTTTTACAAATGACAATGATTTGATTTTCAAGTCACCGTGGCGTATAATTTTTCAAAGAATCTGTAATAAGCACATGTTGAAATTAAATATATTTCTTTTACTTTTACAGGATTATCAACTGAAATATTAGCCTTGTTTCATTAATATGAGTTAATTTTTATAGCGATTCGGAATTAAACTATGAAAGTGATACGTGTGGAACTCTATTGTACACGGTTCTTCCGGGCTTTCTGCAGTGAAACCATTGTTTTCAATTTACATTTACTTTGTCTGAATAAGGTGTACATGATCTTAGATAAAATAGCGCGCTTATTCTACCACTAAGTGGTGTACAAATATTTGTTAGTAGATATCAATTACATTTTATAGTACTTGTAATAATTTATCAAGCAAGGAGTAAGATCAGCACAAAGCCCGAGAAAATTTGTGTTTCGGACTAATAAGTTCTCCTACTCCTTCACCTGTCTACCTCTTGCAACCTAGACATCTAGACAGGCACACGTGTGCTTGTACGGCGGGAATAGGCCCGGCTCAACCGGTTTCTAGTTATATCTAAGTTTTTGGAGTGTTGTAGGTATATTAGTTTTAGTAATAAGTACTTGTAGTGCTTTAAGCAGTGCACCGGTCTCCTCCCAACTGAAGTGCCATATTGCCTACAGTGCAGATTGTTCGAGGGGGCCTGCCCGAGTGTAGGAAGTTTTTAGACAAAGCCCAAGAGTACGGGGATGAAACTTTGCAACGAATTAAAGATTAAACTAATTGACGACGTTCGGTTTGTTAGGTTGTTGTTTGTCCCGTATGCGTTTCTCAACCAATGATCCGATTTCGACGAAACTTTTGTGAGTTGTTATGCGCCACCGGAGAGAGGTTCCGAGTTGGTAAAAAAAAATTAAACAATTGCCTACCAAGGAAAGGGCAGGACGACGTCTGCCGGGCCAGCTAGTTATTGATTTAACGAGACCTCCAGTATACCCTAACCCTAAACACAGCCTATTAACCATACAATCGTCCGATGAAGCTGTCTAGACAGGGCGTGCGGGGTGTGCGGGGAGAGAGGCGGGGGTGCGACTGTACCGATACTAGCGAGCTAGCGCCGCCGCTTGGGGCGCTTAGAAGCTCGGTCATAGACGATCAGGGGCTCTATTTTTTAATCGCTCGTTAGAAATTGTATCGTCACATGCGACTTGTCATAAGTAGTCGACTTCCAAGTCGCATGACATCTAATTAATAGCTTGATAAATTGCTGAGCAGCACCCCCCCAGCAGGGCCATCTTCGATGCTCATTATTTTGCTAACTAAGAAACAGCATTCTTCGGGGTAGATAATTATAAGATATGTCTGGTTACGATCGGAGAAGCCCTGCTGGAAAGCAGCACACGAATATGCACTTACTTTCATTTCTGTCGTAATTTTGTGTTTTTTAGGTTTACCAGAGGTTTTAGCTTTAGCCTGTTCGCAAGAGTACACATACAAAACAATATATTTCTTTGGTAATTGGTTACGAACAATAATTATAGATGCCTCTGACAGTCAGAAGGAATAAATATATATCTAAATAAATAAATAAATTAGACGTCGATATGACTCGGTCGGGTTCCTTCGGTTTTGGAAGTATATCTATTTACTTTATTCATTTATAAGTAGGTATCAACAGCAGAAAAGGAAGTAAAGGTGAAAAGGAAACGAGGTATTTTTCAATTATAATGTATTTTATTCAGTGTACTATGAGCATTTTTATTTACAATTATAATAAATACATGTAAAGTGAAAACACAACATACAATATTATCTTTTGATTTGATTATTTTAAGTAAAGCACGTTCATATTAACCAAACTTTAATTGATATACTCATATAGTTTGCGGCCCGGAGCTTCAGGTTATAGGTACAAGAATCCTAAATAGTTATATTGTAAAATATATATAAATATGGTAAAATATGCAATGAAAGATATTGATGTGATAAATATTATGTACCTACTGTCGCGAACCTACTTATTTTTCATTGAATTAAACTAATTACATGACATGACAGGTTGATACAATGAAAATTGATTAGTACCTAATATTCAATGTCGTTTGTCATTGGTAATATAAATTCTAAATATACAATGTAACTCTGTGATCTAAATCAGTATTGGGAAAGTGCCTCGAACTGCAGGTTTTGAAGGACAAAGAAAGAGAAATGTAATTTGTAAGATTCTATTAGAAACTTAAGATTTTATTAGAAACTGAAAGGTGTTTAATTCTACCCCAGATGTGAAGCAGCTTTGGACGTTTGAAAGATTTTAACAAATAAAAATAAAAAATAAAGCTTTTGTCGATCGTGGTTTATGTGTTTTTTATGTAAATAAGCTTTGGGTAAATAATGTTTTCTTTGCATTTTAGTGCCACTAAAGAGATAATCGTTCAAAGCTGCCAGTCTCCCTTATTTATAAATACTAGTGTTCGCCCACTGATCGAAATTTGACCATAATCATAATTTTACATTCAAGAAAAACATTAATCAATTTGCATGTATCCAACTTTTTTTCCTCCTCCAGCTCTTCAATAGCTTCCAAACAAGAAATAAAGATAACTGAGGAGAAAAAGGTATTGAACTATTTTGTCTTTGCCTATTTACCTATATATAGATGATAAAATAAAATCAAAAATGTAATTAGTACCTAGTAAGAAATTTTCATTTAGACAATTAGACTAAGTTTGGTCGTTGATATAATAACGCAACTTTTATATACTCAACTTTTTATATTGATGTTTTGTTTAGGATTACAAATGATAAAATACATAATACAGTTTTCATGTAACTCACTCAAATATTAGGTAGGTACTTATATAAAAGAGATTTAGTATCAGTTTTCAGGGTCAGACGGAAGAGGAAAGTTACTTAATTTTATTTTACGATACATTACGAGTATAAAGCGTCAGACCTCGTTTTAAGTAGTCACTCAGTACAGCAGGGAATGACAGATAAAGATTTTGCATAAGTAGGAGTAGGTACTACGGTGAAACGTGTGAAGACAGCGTAATAGTAGAGTTAAGTCTGTTGTATAGGGAAGCTCTGATTAAATTTGAAGAATTAAAATTTTCACACTATAGAACAACAGTAACTCAAGTACGAATGCCCTGCATAATTTATTCCAGAATATTGTTCCGCCCGAAACCATGAAATACCTATTAGGATTAACTGGGTATCAAAGGGTTTAAGTCATGAGATTCTTAAAAATGTGTTAAATAAATAGTTCATTAATTAACATTATGATTGACTAACTATGCTTAATATTCGCCAATGACCTGAAATAAATAAAAGATATATTTAGTGTATATATATTATATTATATTAAAGATATTATCAATTCGCAAATTTTATGATGAATAATGAACCCCACCAGCCAAAGCCTTCTAACAAGGCCTAACGATGGTAATCTAACGATAACAACCGGGACTGACTGTTTAACGTGCCTTACCACTAGCGGTCCAACTACTGCCGACACCGGCGCTGCTTAACTTGCCAATCAGTTACTCATGTTACACTCGCCGTACGAGCTTAACTTACCCTTAACTTTTTCCTTCCAGGTTACGATTGTTGGCCATCCAGAGTTCTGTTTACTGTGAACGAAACATTATTCAATATTACATAACAGTCTTTAGGTACACAAGTTCGCAAACCTTTTCAAAGAATCGCTTCGCAGTAGAAATGTCAAAAAGTTGCAGTGGCTTAGTACAATTAAATAACCTTTAACCATACGAATTTATTGCATAGCAATGAAATGAATAAATATTTATATTTAAAATAAAGGTAGGTACAACTCGCTAGCAATAGCTTAAAATTTGCCTTACAATTTTTCTTGTCGGACAGTCTATTCCTTCTCCTGTCGCGTGCAATCGGTCTTCGCTTAGGATTCGCCGAGCGAACGAGGCTCTGTATGATTTCGTCATCCGCTGATAAATCACCGCTGCAATTTTAAAGGCACTCAATTACGCTCTGTAATCACATTATGAACTAAGTATAGTTAATATCCCTTATAAAATCTACCCAAATTTCGGTTTCAGTACACGTTGATATAGAACACAGTTCTCGTTGAAGGTATTTTAAGGGGTTTTTGTACTAATTTACATGTCAACCCCATGGTATCTTATACTATGTTACAACCAATATTAATTATAATGTCCTAATTAACATTAAATACTATTGCCTACTTGTTTATCTTATACTGGTAATTAAATAATTTATAATATTAGTCTTGTATTCTGTTTTTGAGAGATGCATTAACGAAGGCATAGATGCGAACAGCTGCTTCAGAGGCCGGCTCTGCCAAAACACTCTGAAGTAACCCTAAGTCAAAGAAATTCTTACCAAACGCCTTCATTAGTGCATCTCTCTCATCTCGATTCTGAACACATTCCGCCCAAATATCTGGCTGAAGGATGGAAACTGTATAATTGTACAATTAATCCTGCTCTCTATCTCATTTTCCGCATTTCCCTTCTGGGTTTTCTCTCTGAGTTTTAATACTTTAAATACAATTACACAAAAATAAATTATGATACAATACGTACGCATTCAAAGCTTTCATTTCTCATGACATTATTTATTTCATTTATGTTTGTATAGCATAACTTACTTGACAAGTATTCTTCTGTTGGTGTCGAGCTGTAACTTTCGCCTGCCTTTAGTAAGAATATCTGTGTCCGGGTCAGTTTTCAGCAGTTCTTTCAGTGCGCTATCCGCAGCATGATCGCCATTTTTGTTTGAAAAATTACCAACCTGAAAGATGGTTATTATTTAAAACAGATACTATAAGATTAAATTGTCAAGAGTCAGCGTGAAGTCTAGTAAATTAAAAAATGTGATAAAACTGACGTCTATAATCATTTTGCCTCTAGTTTTATTCCTCTCCCTGTGGTTTGCCCTCTTTTCTAACTGCTGAAACACTCTCTCCCTTGTCGTGCGATATTCAAGTGCGAACTCCGCAATAACTTTAAGGAAATCTGATGGTTTAGTTTTTGTGATATCTCCAGGATGAATTCCGAGGAAAAGTAGAAACTTGCTGTATCTATAACAAAATATATATGTGTTGTTTTATGATTGCTTGACGCTAGCTTTTATTAACAGCTACACTTTCATGTCATCTCTTCAATTTGCAATGCAACTAAGCGCGGCGAAAAACAGTTAATATAAAGGTAAAATAATGACATATTCTTAAATCATTATACAGGAAAGGTAAATTCGCAATGGCCATAACAGATCGCCAAGTTCGCTTGAATATCATTATCTTAAATGGTAATCGTAGTAGTATACTATAAAAATTTACAAATATATGTTAATTTTTAGTGAGATTACCTGCTCATTACTCTTTGTTTTATAACAGTTAGCAGGATTATCCTTTCTGCGGCATCAGTAAGGAACTCGTTAATCTTTGTTTTAAATATTTGTGAGCCGTCATGCTTAGCGACTCTCTTCATGTGGTCCCATGAAGCCTTGCAGTCTAATTCCAGCTTTAAAAGGTTACTGGTGAGCATGTCAAAATCAACCTTTGAAGCCCTTATTACCGGACCTACCTAAAATATATGTTTTTTTAAAGTTTAATAAAATTTTAAAGATAAAGATAAGAATAGGGCAGCGACTTCAAATGTATGTTGTTAAAGTATGTATAATATGCGGCATTCAATATAGCGCAACTGGGATCCCAGTGATACCCAGTGAAACCGAAGCGGAAGCAAGCGGATCTTAGTCATTCTGGCCCATTTTTAATGCCGCGTACTGTAGTATCACATTTTGTTATAAAGTGGAATTTACAACTAGCGAAATGAGACAAGTAAATAAACTTTAAATATTACCTCGCTGAAGAAATCAGAGCTTTCAGGAAATTTTTCTATAATCATTTCACATATATGGTAAAGGAGAGGATGTTTATGTACAGTGTCCTTTACTTCCATAACTTTGGATAAATATTCCAACCGGAAGCCCTTCACCTGGCTGCCGTTCAGGAAACTACCGACTGACCTCAACGTGGCCAGGATCACTTTGAATGTCCTATTAGCTTTTAATAACTCTATACCATGCTTCAGGTCCATTAGAGGTTCTGCTATTTCCTTCTGAAAATTCAAATGAATCAAATTAGTGGTTATATTTATCAGCCGTATTTATTTCTGTAAAAAAAACGACATCTTCGTAAAGTACACAATACACCTAAGAAAATAGCAATGTGCTGTTTATGTATTTCTATCCATAGTATTTCTTTGGGACGCAATAATTATTGAGGAATTTAACAGAAAATAGGGAGTTTTTACCTCTAAATTGTCAAAATCCAATTTGAAGACCCAAAGCCTCAGCCTAGAAGAAAGCTCGTTTATGGAGGCCAATGTAAGAAGGAACTGCTCCGCACTTCCAAGAGGTAGATCAGGATTGGCATACTAAACAGAAAATACTTATAATTACCGTTTACAGTGAATGAGGATCTATAGGTAGTTAAAATTAATTTTATATGTTTGAAGGTGAAAGAAAAAATTGTAAGCAAATCTGAGAGTTGATTTATTGTAGCAGGCCCTTTTTGGTTTATATCTGATGCCAAAGGCCAATCGTTGAGTTGAACCGTATGATGCCTTTAGGTTTCAGATCCTTGTCTATGCAAGGAGAGACCGCACCAGTAAACGGCATCTGCGTTGATTTGATGCCGCGTATTCACAGATTCACATTGCAGAATCTGCAGGTGCCATTGTTATCATTTCCTATCCTGTGTGGGTGTTTGGTCTAAGTACTGTGTGTTATTCAGAGTAGAAACTAGAAATTGTTAAAAATAGCACTCGGACATGAGGTTTCATTTACATGTCGGCAATGTCGGCATATCCATAATATAGTTTTTATTGTATACAAACTTGAGCTTCTTGAATTTTGATTTTTTCTTCCTCGGTCGGTAACATTGTCAGTAGTTTCTCAATCCCCTCTCTTCCAATAACTGTGGCATCCATTTTCATGATCGCGGCTTTGATGGTTTGAGGTGTGGGCAACTTCTTCATAGCAATGTTAATTGCGTTTGAACGTTTAGCATCTAATATAAGGTTTCTCTTTGGCTCCATTAGTTTCTAGTAAAAATAAACGTTTAAAATTATTATCCATATTAACAGATTGTATATCATTTGCAAGTAGTTTTATAGGATATACTTACTTCCTAAATTGTTAAACGAATGCGCGCAACGGGAATATGAAAGAAAAGTTATTGTTTAAAATTAAATAATATAATTAAGTAAATAACTTAGTTAAAATAATGTTAGGTACTTATTTAAACCAAGGTTGAACTGTCACCAAAAATTCAATAAAATATTAGTAACATATTAAAATGTAGAAAGTATACATTTTAAATCATACATATACAGATATTTTTGAGTTATATATTCAATTATATTTTATATACATATTGTGAATTATTATTGAAACGACAAACCTTAATTATTAAGTCATTGGTTCGAGATTCAAACAGATGTTCTAACATTGCAGTATCCAAGCTAACGTCTGGGAGGTCATCCCAGATGAGCCCGCCAACTTTCGAACGCATTATTGGAGGTATTGGATTATCTTGAATTTCCCTCCAAAATAATTTTACAGTTTTTTTGTTTTTCTTTATGGTAGAACTATCAGAATCATTTAAAGATTCCGTTAAAGATGATCTTGAAGGATCAACACATTTTGGCATAGGAGGGAAAAAGCCTGGAAGAGCTGGGAGAGGGGGAGGGTTGCCTATGGGGGGAAACATGCCTGGTGGAGGAGGTGGCGGCCCATTCAATGCGCTCACTGCTGGTGATAGTATATCATCGTCAGAATCTTGTCTTAAATCTGAAAAATCTAAGTCACAAGAATTCCATTCTCTATTAAGGCAACCTTTCTTTAGTTCTTCCCAATGAAGGTCATTCTCTGAAATTTTGATTTCGTGTATCTTTTGCGTTTTTTCTATCGTAGGGCTCTTAATAATTTCTGCAAAATTAATTTTATTACTGAGTATTTTAAATTTCGTAACAAAAGTTATGGGTAGTGTTTGAACAGGATAAGACTTACCTTTTGATTGAGATTTGGCTAACTCCGCTTTGGCTTTTGATACTATTCCTGCTACATCAGTTACTCTTAAGGGCTTTTCCTCCGACGTTGGACTTAGAGGGGTTGTTAATCTTTGGGCTAAGTCTTTAATACTATGTTCCCTATTCAACAGGATGCTTCTATCATCCTTGGTTTCAAGAGTTACGTCCAGTTGCTTTTGGCGTATTACTGTAAGTGTATCTACAGCACTGACACTATGACCCAGGGTGCCATTTTGGATCCTTTGTTTTAGCCCAGCCGTGTATCTTTGGTTTCCTGATAGGAAAAAAGCGCATTAATATATTATGTTAATTTAATTAATTTCTATGTAGCCTATACATGAATATGTATAAGTAAGTAAAATTTAAAAATCAAACAAGGCTGATGAATGGTAAATATTCGTATGTTAGTGAATGAACAGACCATTTTTTAATACATCTGGTAGATTTGGAGCCATTGTTGTTCGATTAGCAAATAATTTGTCATCCTCCTGATGCCCATTGATGCAATTGTGATGTGGTGGTTCATTAGTGACGCCATTGCAGTTGGTATATTTTCCATTAAAATTTGAATAATTAGTGTGAATATATTTTCCATTTGTGGCACTATAATTTCCATTTGTGTTTTTGTATTCGCCTTTAATGTGTCCAAATAGGCCATTATAAATTTCAGTTGAGTTATTCAAAAGCTCCATTTGGTGGGCCTGGCGCGCAAATCTGTCTCTTTTCCTTCTTAAAGCCGTACTCAGTTCTTTGTTGTCTTTGCTGTCTATGAGTAATGGTAAGTACAGCGGTTGTTGGTTATTTGTGATTTTAGTTTCGGATTCCGTGTGAGAAATCAGTGGTACTGCTGTTGATTGTTAGTTGAAATGCAAAAAATAAGACAATTTATTAAGCCAAAAAATGCATTAAGAAACACTGATGATACAAAAAACACATCTTGCATAGATTAGAAAATAAGAAATTCCAGGACATAAAATATCAATAAAAACGATTGAATAACCATGCAAATCCAAGCAAAACCGTAACTGAAATGGAAATGGTGTACCTTTTTCCTTAACTTGTTGTTTTTTCGATTTTCGCCTTTCTGGTGTGTTTAAATTAAGACTTCTTCGTCGAACGGAATTAATGACAGATTCATCTAACTGTCTGAAAAATGTAAAATGTAAAAAAAGTAAGGCAATGATTGATGCTATCATAATTACGAGAAATTTCATTGTCTTATATGATTGTTATACTCACTGTAGTGCAGTGCCAGTTTCATCACCGTCTTCATAAAGTAATACGGCTTCAAATATCTGCAACTGCCTCAAGAGATCCAGGTCAGTGCCTTGTTTTGACATGTACAGTTGAATAATGTCGTCCATACCTTGATCCTGTAGGGCATCCACTTGATCGTAATACGTGTCTCTATCAGGGACATTATTAAGACATCTATTTATTAATGTTGTTGCGTATATGAGGAGCTCTGTGTCAGATGCATCAAAATCTTGAAGGATTTTCATTGTGTTATACCATGGTTGGCTGCCATTGGAGCTATCTATTACAGTGATTGCATCGATAAGAATAAGGCTGTTCTTTTCGGTATATTCAACGAAAACCAACAGAAGCTTGAGGGCTGTTTTAACAACATGCCGGAATTTACTGGAGATGAGTGAATATAGCCATTGGATACAACGCTTGTGGGTCATCACGCCATGCATTCCATCCACATAGAGCAAGATCTGTAAATTAAAATGAATAAACATATACTTTATTATTTAGAAGGACGCATTTTTAGTTTCATTAAATTAAATTACAATTGCAGTTTTAGTAGCAATGTATGTACCTGCGCATGATACAATAAATATTGATTATGATTAATTTACCTGTCCAAGAGCTCGGAGTATATAATCCAAGTAGTTGTGATCGGCCATGTTGCCCACTTGCATGAGACAGTCCAAGCCTTTATTTGCGACGAACTCATGTACCAAGTCTTTGTCAGACTGAAGAATCTGCTTGAGTGTAAAGAGAGCTCGACGTAGCTCTCTGCCTTGGGAGTGAAGGAGCCTCTCTGGAATATTAAAGAATTATGTGTGATTAAAATAAAATTTCATGCAAAAGTGTGCGGTTGCCGGCGTACAAAACTTATTTTTTAGTAACGGGGGGGGTTTGGGCGTCGTACAAACCTAGCCTATCCTTTCCATGTACGCATTAACCGTAGTAACATCGGGTTATATCCATTTACTTCTTCAATAACATATAGTAGGCGTATTCATTTTGGGTCAAATTATAGTTCAGATAATCTATGCTAGGATTAAGTATTTAGGCTTGCCTCCAATTCTATAATACAGAAGGGCTAGGCGCGCTAGCCTACATAGGCTAAATTAATCGGCCGATCAAACAATCGACCACCTACAACATAGGTGTTTCGTGGAGTGATGTCTTGTACAGGCGCGCAAATCGGATTTAAAAATCAGAGACGAGACACAAAATTGTGGTACGACCTCGAAGGCACTTCACCTACCTATAGGTACTTTTGTAAGAGAGGCCGCGCAAGGGCTCGGTGGTAAATTTGCCGAGTGCATTCAATTCATTCTCTCAATACCCGAGATGAAATCCCAAACCACATTTTATGCGGTGAAAGTTCACCGCAAATATCACATCGGAACTTTTGACGAAATGTGAAGGTCTACTCTTATGATCATTAAATCTTCGTAGGACGAGACAAATTTCCCTTTCACTAGCCTTACAACCAAAAAATGTATGCATCTAGTATCTAGTATCATCTAGTTCTATGAAATCCACAATGTTCTGATCCAAACCACTGGTTTTAAATCGTAAAATTAGCGCTGATGTTATCCGGCCCATGAAAAAAACGTTCCATATTCACGAGACCTTATCCATATTCTAGACACACGGCACTGTGTTAGCCAAGTTCGGAAAAAAAAAGGGCGACCCACTGGCAGTACTTACACGAACCATTCCGAGCTACTTTCGATCCCCCCATACCTATCTATCACACTTAACTGTGTTGCTGAATACAGTTCATCGAAATCTTCCAGTTCACCAGCAAAAAAATGTTTACCCGGCATTTTTTGGTTATAAATTTTAATAATTTCGAGTTCTATGTAAGAAGTCCTCCATTTTGAGTTGATAAACTTTAACAGTTTGGGTAAAACCATAATTTTTTGCAATTTTCTAAATAAATAATCCCGTTTTAAAATTCAACGTGTAAGGTATAATTTCCAAAAAACCAATTTCGGTGTCTGATGGTTTTGTAGATACAGGTAAGGTATCCAAAACATCGATAAAATAATCACCTAGTAGAACCTTGCTACGCCACATGCTACAAGCGCGCGCGCTGTTACCTACAAATACTGCGTCTTCCCTTCCACTAAACCTGTCGAGAATGCGAGAATAATAAAAAGAGTGATTTTATTAGAATAAGATTTGGCTCGTAGTGACCAAATAAACTTTTAAGAAATTAGTTGGACTATAATTTTAATATTTAGGTGCTGGTTAAGAGTCAATGGAGTACTTATCCACCTCGGATAGAAGAAAACTCAAGGCTTAAAATATAACGAAAACATCATTCAATTTTAATCAACAACAAAAATAAGAAATATGTCTTGGACGACAGTACCTTCCGATGGTGGGAAAATTAGGCAAGTCAAATGTTCTTAATGTATGAAACGTGAGAGAAAATTAATGGCGAACATAGTATATGTTCTTTTATATATATGTTCTTGTATTGAAAATAAGAGACATCCAATTTTTTTGTAAAACGTCTAGTATCAGCGACTGTGCATCGAATCGACAATGTTATCTGACATTTGCTTTAATGGCAAAATATCAAAATTCAAAATATTTCGTTTCTATTTATTTCTATTGTGATTAATGTCCTCCTCCTCACACGATTTTTGGTGTTTTTATTATTTGCCTTGCGCTCCCTGCTTAAACTATTTGACCCTATCGAACGATACTCGACTCTGAGTTGGACAACAACCCCAACAGCATCCTAAAGGCGATGTTATATTGAACACGCAAGGCATTTTAGGCCCATTGCGAATATCACACCCACAGTCCACTGGTATGACTCCAAACTATCTTCAAGCTGAATGGGAAGAACTAAAGAAAGCCAAACAGACTAAGCTGGCGATCTCGACTCACCTTATTTCTAAATGTTCAAGACTTATTTTCAAATTTCTAAGCCTTATTATGTGTGATAATGTTTACATAGACATTACTTAATCTAACGCTAAGTATGACAATGATTGCTCGAGCTCTTTCAAACTAGTTGATCCTAAATGGATTGCCTTAACTAATTTGACCGAGAAAAGTTTTAATACTTTTTGTATTTCACGTTTGGCTATAGTAACAAAATCAAATAAAATCCTTACCGATGATAGCATGTACCCGGACAGAGA
>DWLO01001330.1:0-15355 GCA_018245335.1 Dalla quadristriga
GGTAAAAAATGTTTCACCGTTAGTGTCCATTCGCGGACCGTCTGGGAATAAACGAGGATGCATGGAATTTCCTAGATGGGTCCAACCCCCCAGTGTAACCAATGTGTCTTGTTTATTATTGTGTAGTATATTTTCTTGGTTTAAAACGTTTAACTCTTAATAATCTTGCTCGTTTTCATTTTAATCTGGCAGTCTAGGCATAAACATTATAAAAATTCAGATGTGTTGAACTAAAGTTTATTTAAGTAGGAGGACAAATTAATATAGTCATGAAGATACATTTCATGAGTTTTCAGTTTAAGCCTGAAATTGAGTTTGTAAATCAGAGGCGTACAGGAAAACAGGAAGATACAAAGATTAAATTTTGACTCCTCTTTTAGCTAGACGTTGCTCTTTGACTTATAGTTTTCTCGCATTTAGATTTGAAAGGCATGATCCGGATTATTTTAACTCTTGTTATGAGTATTTAATTAAGTAACTCTTTAATGTTATGTTCAGTTCGTGAAATCGAATCAATTGCATTTAATGGTGTAATAGGTACTTAGCTACGAAGCTAGCTTTCTAATCCCATGTCAATAAAATACTAAAACTAATGATCGACTAGCGAGCCACAATATTGTGGTTTATTCGCGGTTCGTTCGTTGAATTTCAAACATCGCTGAGGAGCCGCGAGCTTGAATCACTGATTTTCTATACGCTATAAGACCGCGGTAAATCCCGTCTGTCGATCAGGGCCTTCATAGTATATATCATTAAGGGTTTATCAGTATATAATTAAGGGTGCGATGTATTCATCCAAGCTGGCTATTTGAAACGCATTTATTTTAAGAACCAGAACTTTCATGTTTAATTTAACCAGTATTTTAAATCTAATTTGTAAATTTAATTTGTTAGAAATAGAAACAATGGATGCCTCATGCCTTATGTTAATTGTTTTTTACGTGTGACCTTCGATCGTGTATAAAGATCTGTAAATAAATTTGATATGTTAATAAAAAATTATTTACGATTTCTGAAGTTTAATTTAATAGTAGCCGTCTCCCAAATCACAATTATCATACCATATCATATACTACAATCACAACTACCGTGGCTCTCTCTGTTCAGCCCGTATCAGTCCACTGCTGGACATAGGCCTCTCCCAAGGCGTACCCTCCCATTTGCTCCCCGCCGAGGCAAGATGTCTAGTCGCGGTCTACAGCCTAACAGCCATTTAATCCAACAATAGTCGGTCCTCCTGCAAATGTGGTCAGCCCATTGCCACTTCAACTTGCTAGCAAAAGCTGTCAGTGGCTAACGTGGCTAGACCCTGGAAAGAGAAGACCCTTCCCATCTGTACATAGGTCAATACTGTGGTACATACGTATTATATGTGCAGTGTGCACACACATAAACCAAGGTAGACAAAAAAAACAAACCGTTATATTAAGAAGCTTTATTTTTTGTATTCCATATTGCTACGACATTAATATTAGAATTTTAAATATCAAAATAACTGCTTGATTAATGGTTAGTTAAAAGCTTAAGATAAAAATGATTATCCATGACTGGAGACCTTGTTAAATATTTCAATTAATGTTGGCTTCACAAGTGAATTATGAAGTAGGTGCAATGAGTAAACTATTGGGGGAATTTACAGTTGTAAAGTCCTTTTATTCTGTTACGTTCTTATTATTTTAAGATTGCTTTCTGTTGACCTAAAGTGAGGGAGAGAACGTGTAGGTGGCATGATTGTTTCGATTATTTTCAAAGAATATGAAGGAATGCTATTATTTACAGAGCAACTCTGTCAGTAAATCTATACTCCATTTAATTTCGTTGTTCTATCACATAATTTCATCTTGTGCCTAGCTTCGATCAATTTGTAGTAGGCTCATATGCCTAATATTTTTACTCTGTGATTGAACTGTGTTGGATTTTCACAAAGAAAAAATATTCAAATCTCTTCTTGCAAAATCTGGAAATTTGTTTATAATGTCAGTATGAATAAATAAAGGTAGGTAAATAAAGTATAGGTAGGTAACCCAGAAATATAACTTACATAAAATTTATGATAGATTATGTAGCAAAATTATGCATTGGTCGCAAATTTCTGTCGCATTCTTAGAAGAATTTGGTATGCCGCTAGTACCTACACTCAGTTTGAAGGATTGGTAACCGATGGGGATGAAAGATGTTCTCGAGACCACGTCTCGGAAAAAGGAGCACTGCCCCCCCCCCCCCCCCTCGGTGGTCTGGCGACCTGAAAAATACAGCGGGAAGCCGCTGGATTCAAAGTGAAACGGACCGGTTGGAGTGTCGCCAATAGGAAGCCTGTTTCCAGAAGAAGACCTCCAAAGCTGATGCATGGACCCTCAATGATCCTGACCCATTGAGAGTAGGGTTAGGACCTTTGAGTGTAGGCACTAGCGGCGTACTATAAACGAAATTATGTTTACTTCTTATTTATGAAGTAGGTACCGAACCTAGGGAAATAAATCAAAGAATTTAATGTTAGTTCATTTTGATGGTTTTTTTACTCAGTAAAGTGTTCATATTTTAAACTGCTTTTGTTATAAATTATACGATTTTTTTAAAGTGTTTACAATAAAAATCCCTCCTCATACTTACTAAAATTACATAAGTACTTCTTACTTTAAGTACATAATAATTATTTCATTCTAAGACGTTTTTAAAAGTAGGTATTCCATAAATGCATAAGACTTAGTAAAGACCACAGTAAATATTGATAAGATAAAATCGTATTATATTATTTTCCTACGTCAATAGATCTACAGACTGACAGTATGTATATAAAGTTAAATTTTCTTCCATTAAGATATGTTATTAATAGGTGGGTTGTATATTTAAGAGAAAATCAAAGAGGAAGATACGTTATGTGCCCATTACGCGTGGTCTCAGAACCTATGACCAGCGTCACAGGTTTCGTTTAGTCGCCCTCGTAACATGGTCTTGTTTGCACGCGTGTTATCTCATTCGCGCTACATGCTAAGTAAGTCTCACTATCCCTGTTGTTGGTAATTAAATGTGCACGATACAAGGATTGTAACTGTGTAAGTGCGTATTTAAGTGTATTTGTATCATAGCCATGTATGAACGTACTGTATCTTCCTATATGCTTTTAACTAAGGTTGTATACATTATCTACCTACCTACATAAATATCGGCTAACTGCAAGGATTTACTATTTAATTCAATGCATCTTGCAGTAAACAGATGATATGTAAAGTTAAGTTCAAATAATATATATTTTTATAATAATATATCATTATTAGTTGCTAAGTATTACAGAAGATGTTTCAGAATATTTAAAATGTATATCATAGGTAATGTAACTTGAGAATACAATATTTGATTTGATTGATTTCCATAAACAGACATTACAATTATAATAATAAATAGGTATTATTGAAAATATTTAAGTTTACCAGTCAAATATCAGAGAAAGAAAGCTTCCGGATGAAGCGGTGTTATCGCCGCCTGCGAACCGTATACAGGTTATACCACCTGGAAATACCTGCTGTGTACAGCAATACGGTGCTGGCGCGTACGGGTGACTTGTCGCAGACACAAAAAAGTTTTGTCGTACTCGCGGAAGGTACCTACATCATTCGAAAAAGTAACAGTTGTCGCGTTGTAACGTGCGCGCACTACCATACTTTACGGACTTGTTAATAGTAACGCAACAGTCGCATGGACTAAAGCCCCGTGCACGCCAGCTCGAGCTGATGAAGATACTGAAGATAATAAGACGCAAAAGTCATTTAGCAATGCATGGTTTGTACCAGGACCGGGCGTTCTAATAGTAAGTCAGGGTCAGTTGCGTCGTCTTCGTCTTCATCGTCGCACGCGTCCTCTGGCTCGCCGAGTGCACGGACGAATTCTGTAATTTATTTTGAGTCCTTATTTAAGGTGATACAACGGTTTTAGTGTGTTTTCTATTCCACTAATTTTCCTTCATTTATATGATAATGAACCAAATTTTTTAACATATTATGTTAGTATTATTGGTGCACTATGGCAGGAAATAAATATCGATACATTGTATCGATAGTGAACTACTTGTTGGTGTTCTGGAACAGTTATTACTGTGAAGTACCTAACTTGATGTTGCTATATTGTTTTTGTTTTATATAATATTGATTCATCGTAATGAGAGCACCACCGCTTGAACAAACTACCCAAGCTACAAACGGATTGTACCTACTGAAAATCAGCGCTGCTGGTTCGGCTTTCAGCCAGCAGCATTAGCTGAGTGTACCGTTACCCGAGTTACCCGTTTGGTGCGTGGCGCCACTAACTGATTAATTAATGTTTGTTTTTATCTGTATTGCAGTGTTACGCTCATATAAAGTTATTTTACTTTCTATCTTTCTATTTAGTCAGTGGTCAGCATAGAATCATTTTCAATAGTGTTCAGGTTAAAGTAGGTACATGATTGTGTTCTTACCCAAGAAGTCTATGCGACCATCACCATCTGAATCCACTTCCTTTATCATGTCTTCAACTGAAAATAAAAAATATTTTCGTGTACGTTTAAGTATGTAGTAGACGTAAGTATCACTTTGAGGTTTGAAAACATGGATAGAGAACTCCTAGAAAGACGAATTCGTTGAGAAGATATTACTTTCCTCTTCGATACGGCGTCACACTGAAGCAATACCTAGGTACCGACTTGCAGCATAGAGACTAGGATGGACGTCAAGATACCGATTCTGAAACCTGTAAGACTCACTTTCCTCCTCGGATCTGAGCTCGCCCAGGCACCGTAGCATGGCGTGAAGGTTAAACGCACAGATGCAGGTTAAACGTTCTGGCACATTCGTTGCTCGTCGGGCAGGTCCTCGACTAGTCACCGCAGCACGCCACCCAGGTTGGACGTGCAGAAAATACTATCAGGTAGACTCACTTTTCTCCTGGGATAGGTACTTACTGTAGAACCTACTTGCCTCCAGGGACATGCAGCTCGGGAACTAATCTGGAGGCACAAATACAGGTTCAACAGCTATACTAATACAGCTTTTAGTGTATTAGACTCACTTTCCTCTTCGGACAGGTCTTCTCCCAGGCACTGTAGAACCGCTCGCAGATCGGACGCGCAGATGTACCCTCTGTTGTGCTTATCGAACACGCGGAACGCATCCCGCAGCTCTCGCTCCTCCTGCTCCGCCGAGCTGGGCCCTCCGCCGCCGCCCGACATCGACTTGGAGAGGATGTTCACGAACTCCTCGAAGCTCACGTTGCCGTCGCCTGGAAGTGAACACAATGAACAATGCAAATTGAACCCTATGGTTTATGTTGTACAGTTTACTGAGGTAGACATGGACGGATAATTTTCCAGCAGCTTGCAACCCACCCACTCGAACTGCCTCAGCACGTCCTGCGCAAAATACTGTCGCCTCGTGTGGTTTGCACTCAACAGTGCCAGTACCCATAGGAAACATGAGTATTTGTTGCTAGCAGCTTCTATGCGGACAGAGAGGAACTGCTTACAATGCAGTGCAGTTATACGCGGGATGTCGCTGCATAGGCAATCCATTAGCGCCTCACGGAAGAATAGGAGCTACTCATCCGTGAGTAGTTTCTTCCGAGTTTAGTAACTACCTTAAGTGTTGGAAGTCCTCCGACAAGATCCAACAACTTATCTGAGACATACCATCGCTATCCACTTCCTGCAGCATGTCTTGTAGCTCCTCGACCCTGGCGAACTGGCCGAGGCTGCGCATCACGCGGCCCAGCTCCTCCTTCGTGATGGTGCCGTCACCGTCCTTGTCGAACAGGCGGAAGGCTTCGCGGAATTCTATAAAAACACATTTATATAGAACTATCTGTTGCCCGCGACTTCGTACCTACGTATAAAATTAATGTTGTTTACATTCCCTTGAGATCTGTATATTTATTCTGGGTCAAAAGCATCCTATAACCATCTTCATGACACAAACTACCTTCTTCCAAATTCAATGAAGATTGGTTGTACTTGTATGGTTTACCCGAAGAGGCGTATCAAAGAAAAAAAAATTCACATTTATAATATTAGTAATATAGCCCACCACCGGCTGAACAACTCTCAGATTAAGAAGGGTTAAGTCGTCACATCTCAGACTCCGCACGTTTTTGAGAGCGTTATGGAAGATTCTCAGGTATGCAGGGTGGTGTCTTACGATATTTCCTTCAAGCAAGGGATATTTATTTGCTAAGAATGCGCATCTATAAATTTTAAGAGTCAAAGGTATTCAAGCCCCTGATCTCCAAGTTAAACTTCTTAGCTGGCTCTTCGTAAATGAGAAAGTTGGAGCCTGCTCACCTTTCATCTGCGTGCGCGTGATTCCGGTGGTCTCGTCGACAATGGAGGCCTTGCGGTCCAGCGTGGTGTTCGCGGCCGGCTTCAGGAAGCTCACCTGGCGCTGCGAACGCGGCGGGGTCACGGACCGCTGGGACAGTTGGCTGGAACAAATACTCGTTTTAGGAGTTGTCCACACACCAACGGGTGGTAGAGCCTGTATAAGTACGGTTCGCCCGGGGCACCACCGCCACACAGATTTCGGCCGTGAATACACCGACAGGTGGTAGAGTCGTCTTCAGTCGTCTTGAGATAAGTTGGACAGTCGTCCTCCGAAGAGTCAGAAGTAAACTACCCAGGGGCTCTATTTTTGAATCGCTCGGGAGCCCGAGGGATCAGTTGACCCTCAGGTGGACGCGCGTCTTGCGGCAACGCAATACTTAATCTACGAAATACTTATTTCTAATCGTGTCACATAATATACGCCAAGTGGAGTGGCACGCTGTCTATTTATGGCACGGACCAATTATTGTATCAATGCGACTCAATAAAAATATTGTATCCCAAGTCCCATTATGAAATTTTAATGAAGTAATATTTTCCCAAGCTGATTTACTTAATAGGCAAACCAAGGGGTCGTAAACTCAATCCGGGCTTGAAAATTGTGAGTTCATTGAGAAGCATCCGGATTTAACGATTATAAGGGTCCATTGTTGCACGTCTGTAGGGGCGTAACACGCGCGCGTTGGACTTCAAATTAAATAAAGTGATTTAGTTATCATTTAAACTAGCTGTTACCCGCGACTTAGGCCGTTTTGAATTTATGTTAACACGTATTTGATAAGGGTTTAATTTTGTTACTTATTGTGCCTGTTTTAAAACTTTGAAAGATTTGCATGATTGTGTGTAAACGTGATTTATTTTTTGAATTAGGTACTTATTATATCATAAAGTCAAGAAACATGTTTAATAATTTGGTTCATAATACAATAAATGAAGGAAATTAATGCAAATTGAAAACACACTAAAACCGTTGTTTCACCTTATGTTAAAATTCAGACAAAAAAAAATTGGATTTTTTTACTTATATGCCAGTTTAGTGAAAGCTTTCGCACTCGTTTATATGATAAACGCGTCCTCAGTTTTATATTAGGAAGTACTTACTTAGACAATTTGAGACATGGTCTAAAAGGACCTATATTGTCATTGAAAGCCCCCTGGAATTTTAGTAGTACAGAGGACTTAATTGATAAAAATGTTTCGGATCGTTTGCGAAAGTCGGGCATACAAACTCTTCCAATTAAATTCCGTGGAATTTTTCAAGAGTGTTCTTTTATTTCCATGGACATGCACAGTATTTTATAATGGATGCGACCTTTATAAAATATCTTTTTTAGCGATCTTATATTTTTCATATTGAGTAAACGGGCATGCATTCGCGGTCCATGGACAAGTCCTGTGGGACCTCTCGTTGACGCGTTGCTACTCGTGCGGGCTAAGTACCTACTTTGTAATTTACCAATTTGAACTCAATTTACATAGGCGATGTAATGTATATCAAGTCAATACTAATATGAACTGATTGAAATTACATCATCTTCATTACACCCAAACAAAACTCTACCCCTACATAAGTAAAGTAAGTATACATAAATATAGTACCTTAATAGTTGGGAGACATCTGAAGAACTTAACGGGTAGCGATTTTCCGATTATCTTCCAACGTAAATGGCACTGGCCTCGCAATAAACTTCCCCGACTTAGAAATTCTCTTCAAAGAGCAACGCTAAAATAATTCGAGTAAAATCCTTTTAACGGTAACGGTACGGCTACTTAATACAATTTTAATAATAATATACATTTTAAAAATTTAATGTTTATTACCTAGTAGGTTTCCTACTTTTGAAGTCGGTTTTTTAAATATATTAAGAATAGAATATGGAACCAACTTTTATAAACTATTTATAAAAAAAATATGAAGTCTGTTTCACACGGCGAAGATATCGCGCTTCGATTTTGTTTATAAAACCAAAGACATCGCGCGCGACAAACATACAAAAAACATACAGTCGAATTGACAACCGCATCCTAAAAGGAATATTATTTTTTTGCTTTTTTTCATAATATGTTTTGCGTTTATAGAATATATTTTGCGTTACGCAATTAACCTGCAGGTAAAAGTGATACAGGTGATAGATACTAACCTCTCGGAGGGGCTGAGCGCTACGGAGGGTGGCCCGCGGCTCCCCGGCCGCGAGGGCTCGTCCGGCGGTCCCGGCTCGCCTGTATTGCTTGTTTGTCGAGTCTGGAACAACCCAACAACAACCCAACATGGATCTACCGTCGCCTCCATGGTAGCAATAGCAATTGTCGCCTCAGACCGAATAACGTAAAGTATCGAAATAAGCCATGCTTGTTTGGCTCTTAATCAATTACTCATATCGGAAATGTTAATTTACTGTATTTCTACCATATACATCTTAACATGAGTAGGAATAAAAGTAAAAACAAAGCGTTCATAGCCCTGCGGCATCGAGTAGGACGTGTGAATAGTGACAATTTTCACTGGCTATTCCGTGCTTATACAATACTATAAGATACATTTATTTGTTTCCAAAAGTACAACAATAATAAAGCTTACAATTTTATTACATTATAAGTTACTAGGAACCCTACATATAAAACATTTTATCGGTGTTAAAGCTTATGGAAGACCAGGAGTCGCACTCGGCATATGTCATGGTACCAAGATGTAAACACTACGTTGATTTTCAGTGCGGCTTGTCGAGGAAATCCCTTAGATATCGGAAGGCCGCCAGATGGCGTCGGAGATGGTGCTGGTGGCCTTCCGCAAGACAGGTCAAATATCGACCACTAACCCTCCAATTACCCTCCAGTATACTCCACGCCCTTCAGTTGTGTTCAATGCTTTATGTCCCTCTCAGTTGCGTCGCTGAGTAAACATATGCCCAGCAATGGGCTCGTGGCTCTTTGGCTACTCACCATGATACCCTTGAGCTGATTCACCAGCGGCGAATCAGCGAAGAAGTTGTTCACCGCGGAGAATATGTTTGTGCGTGAGCTCGTCGCGACGCGGCAGGCGCTGCTCGCCCGCCAACCCTCCGCTGTCACATACAAGAGTCATCATCATCATCAACCCACCTCTATCTGGACACGCCTCTCAGAATACGGTTCTAGTTCTAGAGGGCAAGTACTAAGTAGAACTTGTATGTCGCGGTGACATCAATTACTCGTTTTGTGAAAAAATATATCGTAGGCTTAATGATATACAGACCTAATAGACTCGAATTGGATTACGCATACTCACAGGCTTCTGTTAACGTCATCTATGATTTAAAATAGAAATTACAACGAAATTCGCCTTCTTTGCTGACACAGCGTAACATGGCTCTCTTTCATTCTGATGTGTTTTTGCACCGGACAAAATTGCAGAAGAGTTTATTGAGTTTCCCCAAAAGTCTACTTTTTTGAGTTTTGAGTTTTGAAGCCAGTATATCACTAAGCTTGCGATATTATGTTTAATGGTCTGGTCGCTCCATGCCATGCTCAGTATGACATACATCTAGACAAGCGGTGAACATTTCATCCATCAGTAACACAGGGCCAGAAGTTAGGTAGTTGGAAGTTAATTGCGGTGAGGCGAACCTGAAACTTCTTAAAGATTCACTTTCGGAAAATGTCAGTGTAGCTTTCCACAGCCTGGTATTGGTTTAGCGTGCGAAATATATACATTACCTGTCTTGCAATGTTTATTTATACCTCTTCTTATTTTGCAAGCCATGCTTTCCACAATCAGTCAATGTCGGTTTTGTTTAATGTCTGGTGTATTTTCGGAAACTGTTACTGAATAGTTATTAGGAGAACAGAAAAGAAAACACCTAAGTATTGGAACGGAAATACATCTGTTGCACAGAACAGAATAAATGAGAATCAAATAAACTTAACCTAAGGTAGGCGGCAGTGCTGCTGCAAAAACCCCTAAATGGTCCGGACTCGGCTTATGGCGTGCGTCGACAGCGATTTTCAGTCTGTGTCTGGTCTTATGACAGAAGCTCGGTCAACCGTACGCTCGTTAAACATGTTGAACATATATTATTTAAGTATATAAAATATTTAATTCCTCAGCAGGTCAGCGTAAGACATACGGACAGTAAATGTCTACCCCAGCCGGGCAATAGTACCTTGTTGTTATTAATATTATGATAAAACAAATAAACGAACGAAGTAGGTAGGCTACCCGATCATTTCCATGAAATGTGTATAGGTAAGCAAATCATTCCTTCAGGTAACTTGGGACCGCATGAAGTAGAGCAGAAAGTATATGGGTATTCCGACGAAGGCGGATATTGAGCCACTGGAGTTTAGCACGAGATTTACAAACAAGGTCATATTTGCGAAGGCCAATAATAAATAAACCTGATATATACATTTTTTTTACGCTCAAGCTTATTTGGGTGCTCCTCTTTAACGTCAAGATAGCAGACATCTGCATAATCAAGGATTGGTAGGAGCAAACTGTGCGCCAACGCAATTTTTGTGGAGGTTGGTAGGAAATAGAAATACCTACTGCAATCGTCTTAGCGTGCCTACTGGTTCAGCGGGCACAGAGAATAATATTTACAAATGTTCCAATACTACGAAATAGCATAATTTTTAAATATCCGCAGAAACAATATTTTCTGCACCTTAAGCACATTTAATAAGTCAAACTTGCACCGCATACCTTACCTACGGCAGAAAATGGACCTTACAATGCAATAGTGGCGCTGATAATCAATAATGTAGTTGTGAGTGCTGTGACTCACAGGTATTATGAATTAAAAATAATAATACACTTCATTGTACACCATTGACACACAAAACATACACGATACGAAACGAAAAATACGATATACAAAAGGCGGTCTCGGTCTCTCGGTCCCAGACAACCTTATGGGATGAATTAAAGTAATCAGATGTAGATGATAGTTTACAACATGTGAATAGGTAGAAACGACACAAACAAAATCTGAAAACGCAGACGAAATTAAAAATGGGAGAACCTCTCGTAATTAATGCTCGAGGGAGCAGAATAATATCATAAAAGTTAAAACACCGTCTTCAAATGTTCTTGTTCCCTTTCATTAATAAAACTTTGAAGTGTATGCGTCTTAAACAAAGGATATCGAGCTGTACATTGGGTTTTTATTATGATTGCTTTTTAAAACACAAAATTTGCGGAAAAATTTACAGTTGCAAGTAAAATCTTGTTATTGGGATGTGGTATATTTACTTACCTTGTATTTATAAGGCGATGGCACTTTTTTCCGAATGCTTTGCGCCAGCCAGGTGTGTCACGGTGTTGGAAGCTGGGGGGCTACTGGTGGAAGCTGCACCGGATGGAGTCCGCTCCGTGATGTCAGAATTTCCCGCGCATGCGAACTACGAAAGCTTAAGCTGGAGTCAGCAGAAGGCGATCATGCGTTTGTTGGGAAAATCGAAAATGGAATAGATACGAGTATCTACCGAAAAAGTTAAACGAACAAAAAACGACTTGAATTTTACATAGGAACTTGTTGAAAATCTTGGCAATTCATTTATAATGCATTTTTGAAATGGTTAAAACGGGGCTTATGACTATCAGATGGACGAGCTGAGAGATGGAAACCTACTGTACCCTGTGTCATTGAATATTCAACATAGCCTTACTTTCTTCAAAAAAGGTTCTTCTGTAAGTAAACGTATGTTTGTACATGTAATTCTGTTCGTGAATATCCCGAGAATCCTATTGATCGTATTATGTTGCAGGCTTCAGTACATGGACATTTATTTGATATAAGTATGCCATAATTAGTCTTCGCCTGTAACTATAGTTCCCACTTACCTGGTCTATGCTCAGTTTACATTTTACACCCATAAGTCTAACAATACTGGTGACTATAATCAATATCAATATCGGGGTCACCAAGTGTACCTAGATGGATTAGTGTAAAAATGAAAATTATTATGAAAGGTACCTACCTACTAGAACTATCTCATGTAGTACCTAGGTATTAACTGTGGAAGTCTATTAAGCTGTCACGGTCCGCTCTGGACGGCCAGTAAAGGCAAGCCAGAGGCGAGACTCCTGCGGCCCCTTCTGGAGTCAACTCTATCCAGCAAGCCAGGGATGGGAGCCCTAATCGAGTCTCAGGGAAACTCGGGTCCGTGGAGTCGCTTACCCCCAACAGTGCCCTGCGGGCTAATTATTAGTAATTATATTATACTCTATATTGCACCATAAAAAATACACCTACAGTTTTACAAAAAAAGCTGATAACAGATGTACCTACAAAAGGCGGTCTTATCGCTAAGTAGCGATAACTTCTAGACAACTTTGATGTGAGGAGTTGTCTAAAACAGTTATAAAATTTAGGGTGCATGAAAAATTACAGGAAAGGAAGAAAAGGAGTAATTTTAGATCGAATAAATAGTGAATCAATGATTCATATGAAGGGATATGAAGTGAATATAAATTTATAAGCGTTTTCCAAAATAAGAACACTGTCTGTGGTCTGTGGTGTGGTAAGGACAGCACAGATTAGATAATACGCCCGCTCAGTAAGCTGACCTTGGATTAATTTAATCCGCCTCCAACAAACTGCATGCCACTATCACACTTACGTGCGCGCAAAACAAATTTGCATCCTTTTGATTATCAAAGTTGCATCATGTTTCCCCATTTCCCAATTTGGCTCCTAAGGCGAACAAACGGAACCGACGCCGAGGGCCGCATCGATCCTCACTTGAAAATGAAGCGGACGGATCACGGACCAATCACCGAAGACTATGGAGTTTTAAAATGACAGTGATGCATCAATTTCATATACGTAAATGGTGAGATAGCTATAGTAACCGCGTAACAAAACTATTTGACGGATTAAGAAAATGGTTTTGTACATTTCAGAAATGATCATTTATTCATGTATTAAAAATAATCCCGTGAACTAATTTGTGAAAATATAGTAGGTAGTAGCACAGAAAATGAAAAATAATTAGAGTCAACTTCATAATTTTCGTTTCTCGCGAATATTAATTTCATGTAATCGTGTTAGTGATGCTTAGATCATATAGTCAAGAAATATATGTTCAAAAATTAGGTTAATTATCCTATAAATGATGGAAAATTTATGGAACTGGAAATTCACTAAAAACCGTTGTATCACCTTAAAGTGCCCACCGAACCATGGATGCCCCCAAGAAATAATGCCAGTAGCAGTCATCCATCCATCTGCCGGCCGAGACCATGTCAAATCACATGTTCTCAAGTACAACTAAAAACTAAACAGTAATTAAGTAGGTAGATGTGTTTTAACTAACCGAATTATAAAAGTTAAAAGGCCACGCAAATATGGAGCTTATCTGGCTTTACTTTGCCTATTGTTCTTTACTTGATTGCGGACTGTGGCAAAGTTGTTTTGACCTTTTATGACTTATTATGACCATTTATAGGTGTAGTAGTAACTCTACTGGCGTTATGTAATGCAGGACACTGGTCACTTCTCACAACTGAGAATGCCTGGTGCCTTCTCCACCAGGAGGAGATGCATTCTCTAGGAGATGGCTACACTGAAAATCAGCGCTGCGGGTTCCTTGCACAGTCAGCAGCTAAAGCTGAGTGCAGGCCCTTTTTGTTGCGTTTTACTGCAACATCACTAAACCGATTTTTTTAAATAGTTCATGTCAAATGAACGATGTAGGTACCTATGTTGTTTGTTATCTTATTATATTCTATAATATTATATATTTATATACATCTTGTTATGCTATTTACGCACAAAATAAAGACGTCTTCTTCTTCTTCTTCTAATCTGACACAAACCAGACCGATGGCTTACGAAGTACAAAAGCGCTCATAATTTTTTCCACTAGTGGTCAACTTCCGACCGCGGCCTGGGTAGCTTAATTGGTTTATCGGATGATTGAAACTTGTCGCGCGGCTATCATGATAATAAGGAAAATAAAATTAATTATTATTTTGGTAGTTTTTTTAGATTTAATTTAGTTATGAGTAGTTAAGTCTTATAATCCTATGATAAGGAGAATACCTAATGTTAAAATGTTATTGACTCATCTTTCCAACGTTCGGACTTCGCCCCACTAGCTCCACAATTCGTTCTATTACGCTCTCGATTCCCATTCGTTCAATTATCGCATCGTATGACCGGCTGGCGGCGCGCGCATCGCCCAACCCAACCCAAGCCGGCTTGGCAGAAAGCGCCACGAACCGTCTGCGCCCCGATCCGACGAACATCGTTTCTCTTCTCATTCCAGTTTTAGCCGGCATCGCGCTTACACGTTAGTTCCTCCATTACACCAAATTTAATTAAAAATGGATTTCCTCGGCAAGAAATACAAGATGATCTCCTCCGAAAACTTCGACGAGTTCATGAAGACTCTCGGTGAGTTTATTTTGACGTTTTTACTTGCAAATATCGAGATATTTCGGGAATTATCGACGCCGGCCGGTGTTTTACGTAGACCACGCCATGCGAGGCGCGTCTGCACTTTTTTCGTTCACTACCCGTTACTTTTAATTGGTTTCGGAACACTAATTAATCTTGCATGATTAATAAGTAGCTGATCTCAATTGGATTATGACTGCATCTTTCTTTTGAAGCGTATCGAAGGCACGCATGAGCGTTTTTTTTATTTGCCGCGATCATTGATCGATACGGTAAATGTTTTTAGTCATTTGGTAATTTCAACACCTACCTACATAAGTTTATTCTGTTATACTCAACCTTCACTCAACCATTTCATAACCTTAGTGTAACATGACAAACGAATGTACCTGGGCATGTAGGTAGTATATTTCAATTACAACATAATAAAACGGCATTATTTTCCGCACCCGTTGGTTTTATACGAATGAGATATACGGCATGTGCCTATATGTCATTGGATCAATGCAGTTAGTAGTAAAAATTTTACCGCCCTTCGGATTAAAATGTATGCTGATCGGTCACCGTAAGCCGTACAAGATCGAAAACGGTGAAACTTAAGAGGCATCTCGCTCGCACATTCTAACATGTG
>DWLO01001331.1:0-15351 GCA_018245335.1 Dalla quadristriga
TTTTCAGCTAAATCGGTTCAGCCGTTCTTGAGTTATAAGTGGAGTAACTAACACGACTTTCTTTTATATATATAGATTTCCCATGCACGATAATTTTTTTGTTTCCGATCAGATGCACTTTCGACTTGGAAATCGGTGCAATACCCAGCGATCCGAACATTGTGTAACGGCGTTCATGCGGCGCTTCCAAAAGGGTAAATGTTTGCTCACCACGACGTACACGAATGCTCTTTGATACTTTGTGATGCGACATTATCTATAATTACTAACTATGCGGAAATGCCGCATCCTAATTTACATATATGCTATAATTTGATCCTTTAATTTGATTTCAGCCTATTATTAATCCCTTAACAAATCTAGATGATACGTTACCACAATATTTTATCAACGAGCGTTTATTTTAAATGTTAACACAGTAGTTTCCCACCGTCTAGCAGACGAAATAAAAAGTGATAATAGGAACAAAACGTTTCCTAAATTAAATAAACACGCACAGCTACGCCCTGTCGAGTTCTGTATAATTCGATAATATACTCGTACAAGTGAGTATCCAGCGGGCGGGCGCCTTGGGCTTGTAAATAAAATTCTCATGAAATTCGGCGGCAGCGGACTATCATATCTAAGCCACGCTATCCATCACCGCTCTAGTCACGCAACAAAGGATATTATTACTATAGTCCATTTCAGATATAATTTTATGGTGTTCGGTGTCACATAACCAGGGATGTGTGATACCGATCACACTATATCGATTGCAAGGAAAGATTTTTTTTTTGAGATACGTTATAATAAACGTTCATAATAAAAAAATTACATGATAATTATTTATCAAATTACGATATCCGGTAAAAAAAATTCTTCTAGACATTTAAAAATAGTTAAGTGTCTAACTTTTTATATGGCTTTATTTTGTTTTTAATGTGTATATCTATCACTGGTTTTTACATTGTTGTTTAAACGATGTTTCCATTGTAATAACGATTGTCATTTGCGCTTGCACTAAGATGTATAGACATCAATTACTGAGATATATCTCCTTACTGAATAAACTACATATTTCTTAATTAAATAATTTGCGTATTGCTTCGAAATTTAAAATTCGAATTCGTTCGTTAATAGCTTTCTTTATTATCTAGAGCGGGACATACATCAACTTCATTATCCAAGTAAGTCACCAACTTTTTATCAACGTGCTATTTTGTATGGAGTATATTATTTATATACCCCTTACCAGTAGTTATAAAACATCAGCGAAAAACTAACATTTCATCGATACTCCACTCAATGTGGCGAAGTAAATTACACAAGACGCTTTTGTCGTCGCCGCGCCCAAAATGAGAGTCATGGTTTCTTTAACAACAATATCTTGGCAACAGGTGCACTCGTCCAGTTACACCTTGTTATTGAATCTGACAAGCGGTCACAGCAGCATTAGCGATCGGTGCGCTCAAAATGAATAAATTAAGATAAAAGAAACGATTCTCCTCCTCAATTAAGGCAACCCACACAATGATTAGACGTTTCACTAGGTGTGCTCAGGCTCTATCGCGGCGCGACTTGAGTTATTAAGTGCTAGCTTTGTTATAAATACATTCAACATGACGTGAATTAATGAAATGAAATACCGGTACTTTTTTATATCTGACTCTTCATTCCTTGTCAACATTCTAACTCCCGGATTAAGTACCGACGTTTATTTGTAGCTTCATACCAAAGAATTTATTATGTTGCTGTTTGAAAGACTTTGTACAATTAACTGGTCTGAATACAAAACTTTACCTATTTACCTACAAAAGGAATAAGTAAATTTGACAAACTTTGTTTTATTTTACTACTTGTTGTGTTTCATGTAGATACTTTTTGTTATTTATAAAATGTGTTTAATTAATATTTCAAACCTATTGGTACATTATAATTAAATATCTCATCATTGCTCATCGTGATCTTATGCTAAAATTTTACTGCATATCAAATACTATCCAATTAAACTTGCTATACGGGCATACCAATAGCATGCGAATAGTATGAACTAGTTGTTCGTTATCTCGACCAGAAAGGCGACCTTCAACTCCGCCCGATCTGAATACAGAGTAGCGCAATAACAAGAGACTCCGAGGTAAACGTCGGGCGTTTTCGTATGCAAAAAGCGTTAAGTGTTAGCCGACGCGGTTGTACGGGCCGAACATTAAACAAGAGCTTGCGAGCTGAAATAGAAATGGGTTGTTTGAGTAGGGTTCTTTCGCGAACGCAATTGTACTCGAACGTGTCTTGTTAGCGAATGCGCTATGCAAATCGCGACAACCGATGTTACTACCGAATTGCTATCGTTAGTGACAGTCACGCTGTACACTCCATGTACCTGCTATTTAAGTATAAAATAATCGTCTTCCGCACACGACGATAAAATATAGAGAATGAAATAAAGCAACAGAATATTTCCACAATAGAAGACGTTGCACAAAGGTGAACAATGGCCGTCAGGTCCTCTGCGACGTGAATTCTTCGTGTATGTAGGCTACTGCAGCAAATTAGACGACCGCGTTTTCAACCAAATGTAAAATCTTGTGTTATATTCTTCGAATGTGTACTTAAAAACGTATTACACTTTTAAACACAGCTGGACCAGATTCGGCTACAATGGCCAGCATTGTAGCCGTTGAATTAAAAAAATTGGAATCAAAAATATTCGAAACATTTAGCTTACAACTTAAGTTTCATAAACATTTATACATTTGTGTTTGGTTGTAGACTTGTAACAAATTGTAGACTTAATAAATGAATTGAAAATTAGTAAATGAAATAAATAGTTTAAGAATACAATCCATACAACCATCGGGCAAACAGTCAACTGTCATTACTGTGTCGGTACACTATTTAACTCGGAGAGCGAACGGGGAAGTTAAGTACATACTTTGATAACTGACCGTGCACGAGGCGCAATACAAAACGAGAGTAGGTCTAGAAATAATTCTGAAGCGCTCTGTACCATCGTAGTTTTATGTAGTTTTATTGACAATCCCTAAAGGTATTCTCAACGAGTATCGTGCACGAACGAAAGTAAGACGGATGGTCTGTAATCTGCTTAGGCTTGGAGCGTGGACGGGAGAATTAAAATGCGGAACGGTAAGCGCGCATCCAGACATTAGTGACGCACGTCAGTGGCAGTGTTCGCGAAAAACAATAAACCGGAGGAACCCGCAATCTTCGACCGGCACCGACAGTCGCACGAACAACCCGCCGTAATTTTAAAGTGAAAGACGTCCCTAAACGCTTGGAATACAAATGATTCGGAAAATAATATCAAGTCCCACCTGTATAAATTTAGAAGGAAAACCTCTATGAATATTATAAATTTCGCTTTTAACTATGACCAGCTAAATAGTATTTCCGAAGTCAATAAAACCAAGTAATAGTAACTGGTGCGCTTAAAGCAAATCAAGGAAGATTCCAATTCGAAGAAATGCTATCTTTAACTAAATCCACAAAGCATTCTGTCCAACCTAACGTACCTACACGGCATTTCAACAAGAATTCTTAGCTTTTTTAGTTCTCTCAGCACGACCTCTCTTGAAGGTGCGCATTACCACAGCTGATCGAAATTACTACTTCGATGGGCTTGTTCTTGATAGGATCTATCGGTTGCGTCAGTAGGTACATAAGCCGATTTTGAGAGCGGGACGTACCTTCTATTGAACAACTCGTCTGTCAGTTTTCGAACAACTATTCATGTTAATTCGATGATTACTCTGTGTAGTTGTCTAATACCCGCTGGCATAGCAGACGTAAAATTTTATTGTGGCTATCGATTGTTCCTAGTATACATTAATATTGCTCGTGTAATTGCATTTGACTAGGTATTTATTGGAGGCGACCGAACGTTAACAGTAATAATAGTAAATCGGTGCACAATGTTAGACTATAGAAGGGACTTAGAAATGGCAAACCGGCGTGCCATCTACCGGGTGTTGCCCGCTCTTCATAAACTAATTATAACACTAACTTAAAGCAGACCAGGATAATCCGAAACTTAAAATGTATGTAACCTAGATAGCAAACAAAACGAGGTGTAGAGATTAATCCTAGCTTTTTTCAAGGAGCGCTGGAGTGTATCCGCCAAGAGGACTAAATGTTGCTACAGCTCCGCAAAAATCACTTGCTTCTCCCATGATGTAAGTACGGTTAATTATATTAAGACTCGTGTTTACATGACCTATCTTAAGTTTGTCAGTACAAGGATTGCGAAAAATCTTAATTTGCATAAAATATTATAGTAGGATCAAGTTGCAGGAATGTTTGAATTAAAAGCATTTTAAACCATCGCGAGTCAGTAGAAAAGAACCAAATGGCTGTCAATACAATATATAATTGGTAATTCGACTAAAAAATAGTGAATCAATTTGAATGAGACCAAATCAATACACACATACTTTAGCCATAAAAAGAGATAGAATATTCCAGTTCATGTAAATAATCAAGTAATACCATACGAAAATACAGATACAAATACCTTGGCATGCACCCTAGACGAGAAGGTTCGCTGCGAAACTCACGTCAAGATGAATGAACAAGAACTATGATTACGCTTTAAAACATTGTACTGGCTGCTTGGACGACATTCTACGCTGTCAATACAAAATAAACTATTATTGTATAAGCAAGTCCTCATGCCTGTTTGAACTTATGGTACCCAGCTTTGGGGCCGTACTAAAGGAAGCAACATAATTACTAAACAACGCTTCCAGAATAAAATGCTTAGAGGGGCATCGTGAACGCGCTTTGGCTCATCAGAAATACCGAACTCCATTGGAACCTCAAAATAGAGGTAATCGATAAAGTAATACAAAAATAGGCAGAAGCTCACCATAAAAGACTTCATCAACCCGTCAACGCTGAGGCAATCCAGCTCATCAACCAAACGGGCATAGTAAGGAGATTTAAAAGAACAAAACCATTTAAGTTTGTAATGAATAGTGCTAATGTAAAGTATATTAGTGTAAAGTAGTGAAAGTGCTAATATTAAAGAACTCATTACCAAAGTGTCTTCGCCTTAATAGAGACAATAAGAAGAGTGTTATTGGACACATTCTTAGTCATACTCAACTTATCAGTATAGGTTAAAATCAAATGGGGCGCAAACATTGATTGCAACCTAAATAATAATTAAAAATGATTTATTAAAAAAAGAAGCATTTTAATGTTTGACGGTCAACAGGGTCAAGCATGCCCGTATTGGCTCTAACTACGTAAATGCGGGTAGGTCAACACTAACCCGCGCTCCTTACGCAACATTCGAACGACCCGCACCCCACGCCTAGCTCGAGCTACGCAAACACGACCCCATATCCGCTACGCCACGCCACGCCATGGTCCCTACGTGTCTTGACTCGACTAAGCCACGGATATCCAACACATATCAACTTCAAGTTTAATTTATACTAGGGCGTGCTCGCTACTTCGGCCGCGTGAAATTACAGATGCAGAAAATTATAAACAGTGAAAAGGTACAGACGCTCAAACTATTTGGACTATGCTAGGACTATACAGAATCTTCAAAAAAATAAAAAAAAGCCCCCACTTGTATCATTTACTTACTCTCAAAAATTCCTGAAAATAAGCAAAATCCGTTCAGCTGTATCAGAGACTATTCGTGACAGAAAAAACGCAGACAGATAGACAAAATTTTTAAAAACGGATGTTTAATGTTTAGGTGTCATATAAATAGCATATTTCATTTAATTATTGACCTTAACTTTAATATCACAGACACTCCCAATTTTATTTATTGGTAAGATAAGATAAGAAACATACGAAATAGTCTATCGCATACTGTATGGTTGCCACGTTACTTACTACCTTTACCACAGAATAGGTACGAGTACATAACCTAATAACAAGCTTACGACCAAGTCGTCTTTAAGGTAAATTTTGCTAAAATACCTATAAACTTTGTTAAAATAAACAACCATAACTGAGACATTTTATTCACGTGTTGCGTTGTGTTACTAATTTAGTATTTTTGCATAACTATCCTACCTATCAACCCCCAGTATCAAACCTTCTTTTATATGCGAGCGATGGTCGACTTGGCTGACTATGACATGGGAAACATCAGCACTAATTAGATTTTATTTTTACCTAACTGCGTTCGAGTTACGAAGATAAGTTTATTTGGATTTTTCTATGCTACCCAAATACAACACAAGAGACAAAACAAGAGATTCTTACAGTACAGTCTCACTTTTTCATAATTGCTACAGAACTATATATTTTTTGTCGATAAAATCGGCATATCATACACCTAACAAAGGCCACTCAAGCACGAGAATAGCGAACCGTGTCATAAATTTAATAATTAATTTTATTATCTGAGCCTGAGCTTGCATGTCGACTTAAGCGAGATTTGCGATGCAAAGCTACCGCTGCCGCAGTATGCCTTATCATTAAACGTTCACGAGCCTTTGGCCGCGTTCAGTAATGCGCTGTAATTGTTTGCGAATAAAAGAAACCCAACTGAAAGGGTTCGACGCGGAACACGAAGCACCCCGGTCGAAAGCCATCATTGTAATAGAGTTTTCTTCCTGGGTCGCCGGTCGTTTATAAAAGCTAACTTATTTTCAAAGAAAAGTAATGAGAATCTAACTTAGCGGAAAACGGTGGGCGAGCCACGCGGCTGTCTGTAAGCGACGATGTAGAGAAAAATATTTTTTTACATTTTTCGCAACGAGAGCCCCCAGAGTTCTTGAGCTCGCGCTCTTACAAAGGATTTCAGCCGTCTCTGTCGCCTCGCTCCTTATTATGAGCTTAATGCGGAATAGCAACGACTTTAATAGAACTTTATGCTAACGGGTTACGGGCTTAAAGAAAATTATGCTTGACGCGGCTCATAATTAACATGTAATTAAAAAACGTTCACACAAGACCTGGCTATCCGTTCCATTTATAAGGCTTAAAACGTAATTTACAATATTTTTAACTTGCTACCTTCATATGAGCAAGATGAACGGTTATACACTCGTAATTATTATAAAACAGGCTTCGGCCGCGGCTCCGGCAGCGTAATATTCCCTTACGTGAGATAGAGCACGGTAACTGAGCAATTTTTAATTACACTTTTTAGCATTTTTTTTTTAAGTCTATGTCACTCTCCGGCCCATAAACTATCTCTATACAAACAATCACGTCGATCCGTCGCTCTGATGCAACGTGCACAAAGGGCAAACCAACAAACACACTATCACATTTATAATATTAATAGTAATGATGAATGTATTGAGAAGTTCATTGATGGGTTTTCCAAAAGGTACTTAGTAGTGATATTATGTTTTGTATTCTGATGCATGATTTGCAGTTTCAAATAAGTAAAAAATATTGAATTAAAACCATAAACAAATGTAAGTAGGTACGATAAATAAAAGAGGCAACACAGCTATATAATTTACCTAGCTTTATGCCTGTGACTTCGCTCGCGAGGATTTCACTAATAACATAACTCTCGATCGAAGTCATAAAATATGTCAAAAATCTCACACTAAATACAACAGACATTTTAACTTTGAACATGGAGTGCGAAGCGTACTATCATCAATACTATTTAATTTACTTCTCTGGAGCGTCAGACATTTGACTTAAGAAGCAATGCTAATTAAGTGGTGCAAAGTTATCGGTAATTTTGATTTGCTGCTTGAATTGCAAAAACTTGGCGAAGAGTCGGTAAAGAGGGCGATGTACATACATTGAGAGCATCTGCATAAAAAGGTAAAATATTTGCGATAAAGGATATCAAGATAAAAAGCGTGTTGCGGCGGAGTAAGGCCGTGGTGGCACTAGGCATACTATTCTAATCCTTCAAAAGAATATATTACAGTTCATCGAACTGCTATTTCAAAGCATGCTACGCATGTCTTATATCTAACACCTGAGCATGCAGCTTAACTGATACTGAGCAATCGCAATAGCTAATCAACATTCACGTCTCACCCATCCCTGAGAATGGCAAACTTACTAGCTACAATACACAGACCACGTTTGCACACTTTATACTATATACACTCTTCAATGTGAAACATTCAAACTTATTCTCTTAATGCATTCGAGGCCTAAGCCGGATAAAAATGAGACAGAGCCTAAGCGCAAACTTGAACCTTGTTTACGTAAACGAGGCCCACATTAAGTGCCTTCGGAGTAGAGTCCGCACATACGCAGTTTATTCTGACCCCTTGTACTCGTTCGTAAGGTACCTAATAATGCAGTACGTTTTTGTACGATTCACGAGAATTCATAAACAGCTAAGTATTAAAATTCGCGCTTGTTGAGTTGAATAGTAGAAAGCTCTACTGGAAAATATAATGATTTAAAAATTTTAACCAAACTGAACGAGAATACAAAATAATAATTCCCAAATTTTTACCTACACGAAGTTAAATAAAAGATTATATGAGAACTGCATAAATAGGTCAACTCTCACTAGGTCGATGCAAACTATAAAATCTTCTAAGCTTGCAACAAATTCATTTAAGAGAGAACAACAGGAAGAAAAAGCGTGGCTATCAATAAGCAACAAGACAACATGTTAATAAATAATCCAATAAACGATTCGAGTAAAACAAAAATATGTTGAAATTGATGTAGGTAGCTAGTAAGAATACAAAGACTATTAAGTCGTAAATTCTGTTATAATAGTCGCCAAGTCACGATTCTATGCAACATCCATTACTTAGTTTTCATCAAGTTTACAAACACGTACCTACAGACAAAACTCATGTAAATTATAAAGATTTGGATCTTGACGCCACATATAGAATTCTAAATAATGATATGTCTGAAACTAAAAGCACTTGAACTTAGTTTATTTTAACATATGCTATAAAAAAAATTGATTGCAAAGGATTAAGGACTACATAAAGACTTAAGTAGGACGTAGGCTAGTGTCTTAACTTACCAGTTGGGACCATATAAAAAAACAATAAATAAAAGAATTCAATAAAGTAGGTATATATCATTATAAAGTTAGTGCATAGAATTAAATTTGATAGAAAGGTTCCCTCTATCTGTTTAAAAATGTAGTTCTGCAATGTAAAATTGATTAACATCATTTAGCGTTGAGCTTCATATGAATTACGTTACCGCCTTTCGTGCCACCATGTACGTAAAACATATGATTACTTTGAATCAGAAAATTTAATTATTACGTTGATAACTTTACATCGCTGGGGCGGTTTTTATAATGACGACAATGATGGCTAGGCTAACATCGTGTAAAATTTCACGAAGGAGTCTGAAACTAATATACAGGTTGCAAAATTTATCACACATCAGCTAACACTGTATTACCTCTATTTTCACACATTTTTTTCCCACCAACCATTAGTTTTGTGGCTAAGAAGTAGGCATACAGCGCAAAATCCTGTGACTGTGATAGCTACAGTATTCCAGTCAAGTTCCCAAATGTTTATCTATTGTTATCGGGCCGAAGCGATCGTGTCATTACACACGTACTCGGCCCACGGGCGCGCTTTTGAAGCTAAGATCTTTGTCGTAAAATACAAGTACCTATCATAAAACCGATGGTGCATTCGGTAAGCTGTAAGCTATAGAACTTTGATTACACAAATGAACTATGACAGTAGTTCCAGTTCAAGTAACTGGTTGAGTGACTTGTCTTACAGGATATTCATAAGGCGGAAGAGCGAAATAAAAGGAAGGTAAACATAAGTAAATACCCAAGAAACCAAACCATACACTCGAAGGACAGTTACATATTGAACGTCGCATGTCAATATAATGTATTTACGTCTACAATACTGATGTATGCAATATAATAAAGAAATTACCTCTCAAATCAGTTTTCTTAAATTGTGAACTTTAGAGTAGCGGTGAAGTAACCTAACAACACAATAGCTATATTAAGATAAAGCGACGATCAAACGTTTTCTTAACACTTCATTGAACACATAAGTAAAGAACATTACGTGTCTCCCGTTACTCCCGTAATAGGCATTTCTAGTGCCCCAAGCAAGACAAAACGCCACTGGGATAGATGATTCCATCAAAACTATTATAAGGTATATATAACGCGTTGTATGTATCTATAATGTAATTAAGAATTGTTCTTTGCCTAGTTTCAAGCTTGTTCTTCCTTTTTCCATTACTTGGTTCACCATAAAGTATAATGCAAACATAGCCATTTTCTATGTAAATTGGGACGAGAAAATAAGCAATCATAATATGAAACTGGGTGAATCACGTTAAACTCGCTAGAAATGTTCATGAATACAGGATCGAGGTGTTCTCACTCGCATTATCGCCCGCCACCCGTCTATGACTTGAGGCGCAGTTAAGTTTCTCCGTTCGCTGCCCACTGCCGCGACAATCTGATGCCCGCGTGAGAACTTACGCGTACAGTCACGAAAAAATGCGCGATGACTCAATTTGGTGTGAACACGGTTGTATCTTGTGGCGGAACAATAGTTGTTGCCACGAAAATGCGAGATTAAAGGCCCGTTCCACAAACAGCAAGTAGGTTAGCTTTGCTCGATAGTAAAATTGGCATTGGAATCTCCTAGAAAAACTGTCAAACCATATTTTTTATTTTATGTTTGCATCCGTTACGAAATTAATAGCAAAAAATCTAACCACTGGTTTTTCTGTTTTAATGTTTTTTAAGCATTATTTTATTTTAACAAAAGCATTGAAATCAGAAATATGATGATCCGCTAACAATAAAACTACCATTTAATACTACGAACAATGTTTGTCTTGATATTTCGTGTGATTATTTTAGGTCAGATGGTTTAATATAAACTCGAAACAATTTAAAAAAAACTATAAAAAATAATGAAATGTAACAAAACGTCCGATTTAGACTTTATTGCGACAATGATTGTGTTCATTTAAAGAAAGAGTTCATCGAGACTTCACATTCCTTTGTTAAAATTTTAATTTACCATAGCGCGAAGTTTAAACAACTAATAAAAGCTATTTGATACGTTAATAAACGTCAGCATTTTCAATTTATTTATTTTATATACTAGGCTTTGCCCGCGACCACCCGCGACCCGAATAAAATACCTACTCGAACCCCAGAAGATCCGTGCATATTTCCGGGATATAAAGTAACCTATGTCACTCACTCCCTCCCCATTAAATATCTTCAATGAAAGAATCACTTCGACTCGTTGCTCCCTTGCGCCGTGAAGAAGGACCAACCAACAAACACACTTTGTTAGAATCCTTACTAATATTATAAACTATCATTTTACCATTTCTAGATTAAAGTTGTTCTGAAAATTATAAATTAAATCAAAGAAGTACTTTATTATTCCACTGATATCATCACTAGGATAAGCAATACGTGACCAGCAACTGAAACATTAATGTGATAGGTACTTGGAAATGTTATGTTAAGAATAACATACATCCTGATTTCCTTGGAAAATGAATTAGTGGCACCGAATAGAGAACTTTACACATATATTTTAAAACATAGTGCACTTCAAGATAAACTCAAAAATAATGGTAATAAGAATATCATGCTGATAGGCATCACGAATTGTAATATAAAATTTATTCAGTGATCTTTTACATTTTAACTATGTAAATTCCATTTCCCTGAAATTTTAATAACAAAATCCTCTGACGCACGGAGTATTTTGGTAATTATATAGAGAAATACTCGACTTGATTGAGAAGATCTTAAGCTTTGTTAAGCTGTGAAAATAAACAACAATCAACGGTTAATACGTAGCCTGACCTCCGCGGCAAAAAAGCACTCGTCCAACATTAACTACTTTTGACATAATAGAACGAAGGGAGTGCGGTAATCAAGCGGCCACTAATACGAAGGTGAGAACGCACTGCGTATTTATTACTTTAATGGAATATCAGCAATTAGGCCGCTGATGGCATCAGTAGCGCTGACAAGGTGCAAACGAGAGTGCTCCAACCGGATACGCCGGTATTAAAATAAAACAATGCGCCGATGAATTACCATAGAGAATGAGCGGAACGAGGGGATTAAGTGAAATACAATCAAACAAGGAGGCGTGTGTTCCGCCCGGTTCAAACGTAAACTCTATAAAGATCGCCAAATAGGAGGCAGGGTAACTTGCATGTACCTACTTTATTCAATTTCAATCTGCTAATCGGAATGTGTTATTTATCTACACACTAATATCAGAAAGAGAAGTGTTAAGGTTAACTCTTTAGACACTTATTTGGATCACAATAAAGATAATTATTAGGAACTTTGGATTAAAATGTTTTCAGATATATATTAAAGTTATAAACTATTGCTTAAAGCACACGCCCTGTAAAATATACCTAGTTAGTAAATATTTTTAATACGAAAGTTGTGGCAACAGTATTGTACATTATTTTAATTTAATTTGAGTTCTAAAACTCACTGTGACTATGTAGAAGTTCACTTAGTAACATTGTCCTAGGAGATAGTTAAGGTATAAAGCAGACTTTTAGCTTTAGTTAAGGCTATTCTGTTTTTACTTCTGTCAATATCACTCAAGGTTTTATTTAACTTTAAACATGTAATTATAAATGCACGCGACAAATAAGTACACAAGTTGACGCCTCTTGGCATACCAGTACGTTACTATTGTAATAAAATCAATCATATTTATAATAGTCTAATTATGTCCACGACAAAAATACTTCAGAGTACAATGTTTTAAAAGAATATTCCTTTTCTGCTTCAAATTTTATTAAAATTATTATTGCTTATTCTTGTTTTACCTTGATTAGCTCTCGTGTAACTGGTTTTCTGTATGTTAATCGTGATATGAAATAAAGACTCGTCAGAAATTCGTCCGTGTACTGTGCATCGAACCAAACTATATTAGGTGCAGTTTGGAGAAGATTTTGAAAGCAACAACTGTGATGTCCAATTTGGAGTTTATACGAGTGGCATTCGTAAATGGGCCAGGGTAATAGACCTTGGCTATGGAATTAAGATTGTGTGAGATCCGAGTTAAGGGGCAACCGATCCTTCTGGAGGCGCCAAGGGCGTTCATCTACGCTGACTCAGCATTGTCGCACTCCCGCGCAACGACCGCTGTAACCCCACAACTTATCATTAGGTCGTGCGCGCACTTCGCAGAACCAAAAACCACCAGTCATTCACTCACTAAATCTGACGAATTAACAAGCCAATTGCGTGCCTGTCCGACACAGAGACATTAAAAACTACCATGGTGAAATGTCTACAGATTAATTCGTAAGTTATACTGGCAATGTATTGTACGTACTAAATAGATGGCAGAATTATTGTTGCTTCTGTAGGCGTCTTCTTTACAAAGTATTATAAAAAACTACAAGCCACGAAACGTTTAAGATTAGCAACCTAGTCGCACATTCGATACGCTACTTCATGACATTAAATTAGACCGGATGGAGTCTGTGACTCCGCGCTGTCAATAGACGGCGAGTACATGCTTATTTTCAGTTACCGAACAACACGACCACGACGAAAATATCTAAAAAAAAAAGTAAATCGCGATCATCGCCACGCTTACTCACGTTTCGTCGAAATCAAGTTCTATTTTTATCCTAGCTTGTCAAATGCGCAGTCAGATAGGGGATAAAGATATTCTTACAAAAATGTAGACATATCGTATTGAAACATTAAATGTAATTTTACTGTTTCCGACAGCTTCCCCGAGTAAATTAAACTTAGACACACTTCTTAAGTTCATCGCGCATCCTTTATAACCACCGCCGCGCCGCGCAGTTTTCCTTAGAAACCCGCAGCTCTGCATATACCTAATGCCTGGCGAGAACAATTCAGCCTACCTAAAAATTTAGACACTGTCTCTGTTATTCGAAGAGGCGAGGGACACAGCATCATAAGTGCTAGGGTCTGTAAAGCTTGAAGTTTGAAGATCCAAAGTCACGTGCTTTCTCTCATTTATTAAAACAGTAAATTTGATAGAGCTTTACTAATGAAATCCATATAAAAAAATAGTAAAATAATAACCAGATAGGTGATATAAAAGATTGTTATTTAAAGAACATTAAACATTCATAGCCAGATCAATTTCCTATGACGGCACAGCTTCAATTAATTGCACTGTGAATGCTCCCTGCCAAAGATGATAGACGTCAACATACCGAATGTATCTCATTGTGCTGTCAACGTATTAACTGACAGTACCAAAATAATCCGCTATTCATTAAATATTCATACACACAATTACCAACGAAACGCTGCTGTCATGATAATACCGGCATTCCTTATAACCAACACTGTGCGGTTAATTTAATTCGCGCACATATACGTGCATTATGAACTGTTAATAATGGTTTATTTTCCGTTAATCCGTTTACCTACACCAGCTTTCCACATTACACGAGTCGACTGCGTGGCTATACGAGTACGCGAGCGTCGACGCCGACGGTGCAAATATTCCAGAGGTAATTAAGTAGGCGAGTAAATGGATTGTCGAGGTAATAACAAGCTGCTTAGCGTCGGAGCGCGCGGCTGTGAGCTGCTCAATTCTAGCGAGTGTTGATTAATTGGCGGGTGGCTCCGGACACCGAAAGCCCAAGACGTGGACGCTCGAAGCATTCAATTTACTCCGAATCAAGGCGAGACCGGCCGCTGGAGCCATAATCAAACCACTGCAACAAGACGCCACAGGTTATAATTTGCATCAGCACTGTCCACATACATTCAATAAAATTACAAACATTTGTATACTAAGATCTATCAATGTAAATGTAAAGAAATAGCAATTAGTCAAACATACACAGTCCGATTGCAGTACAGACCATGGACAACTGTAACCAATCTCAAACTAAGCTTTAGTAGCATTCGAAATTCGAAATTATTTATGTACATAGGTATTTAACAATTCAAAATTGAAAAAGGTACAAACAAAACGGTAAAATATTGTTTACAATTTGAATGCATGGCCCAGATTATTTGTGCAGCTACAATTAATCTTATATTTCTTTCTCTTCAAAAATAAGTATTCAAACATACATCAAATCCAGTAATTGGTGGTATATTGTGAGAAATTTTCAAATCTTCTAACATTTACTGAAATTTCTGCCTATAATATGTAGAAAATGAATAGTAAAAAGAAACGACAAAAGGCGTAGGTACTCAAAGACAATTGGAAGCGCTGCGGCGTCAAATGAGATGTTACCCGAGAGCCAATCTCCACTTCAATTTGCTTTAAATCAGAACCGCGCTACCCCGACCTCCTCTCCGCTGCAGCGGCGTATAATTTACAAATTGTAATTATAACCCATATCAGATAGCGCTATGCAAAGGATTCGTATTGTTTATCCTAAAGCGAAATTATAGCAGGTGTCATCGCTTCGATAACTTTGTTT
>DWLO01001332.1:0-15350 GCA_018245335.1 Dalla quadristriga
GAGTAAGATGTGAAATTTGAGAGGCCTCTTAAGTGACCATTTCTGTGTTTACAAAGTTAGTTAGAATGTGATGTATTGCAGCAAACTAGTGTGCATCTCGCTAGTGGGAAGCAGCAAGGAGTGGAGTGTGACGATGCCGGATACCGAGGAGGTCGTGTGCGTGGCCGCCACCGGCGGGCTCGTCGCGTGCGCCACCAACGCTCGCTCCCTGAGACTCTTCACCCCCATGGGCACACAGAGACAGGTATTAGAATAATACGTAGTGTTCGCTATTGTCGATGGTGAAAACATAAAATTGTTTTTGACTTGTCCTAGATTTTTATAGTCTATGCTTTTTTCTCTCGTAATGGCGCGAACGAGTTGAGGTGTGCAGATACATTGCGTGATAAACTAATTTTTACATTTGTTTAAGTGTACAAAGCGATGTACAAAGCGATGTACTTACAGAAAACTTTAAACAGTGAAGATCACTTACATATTATGGCAGTGTGAAATAAATGGGTACACAGGGGGCACATACGCTAATAGTATAATTATAATTAAAATAAACCAAAGAAGGCTATAATTAAAAAAACATTTGAAATATTGAGATACATTTAAACGAATACGGTAAGTTAGTGTACACTCTGCAATCAGAGCCTATTCATTATATTCAGTCAGCGGCATCAGAGCCTATTCGCGACAAAAATACGTAGAGTGACAGTCAAAAATTCTAAAAACGTTTGATATGTTTATTTGTCATATAAATAGCATATTCCATTTAATTATTTATTTTAATTTCAATATCACAGACAGACACTCAATGTTATTTATTGGTAAGATATAACAATCATGCAATGATAGCTGAAACAGTTGAAGTAGGTATGTGAGTTAATACTTTTCTTTTTTACTGTTGCAGGTTATATCACTGCCAGGTCCCATAGTAGCATTAACAGGATTCAATACTACGGTACTGGCTGTTTACCATCATACAGATCCCGATGTTTCAGACCAACATCTCGCCATGGACATTGTAGCTATGAATGGTCGGCAAGTGCGGAGCAAAACAGTCCTTCTGCCTCTAACGCCAGGGTCGAGGTTGGCTTGGATCGGAACCTCGGACGTGGGGTCGCCGTGTGCGTACGACAGCACGGGTATCTTGAGACTGTACGATATCGCCAGCGGCGTTTGGATACCGATTTGTGATACCAACGCTCACACCAAGGGAGCTTCGGATTCGTGGTTTATTGTTTCGGTAAGTCTTACTTTTAAAGTCATTTAATCATTTTATTTTTTAATGACATGAAACTGAAGAATTTTACATAAGTGTGGAATGCTAAAGTACGGTATTTTATAGTAGACTGTGACTGAAAAAGGATATTCTTAAATCACCCTGATAATTTTAAAGACCTACCAAATAGTCTATTTAAAATTAAATTATGGAAGTGACTACAAGAACGCGGATTCTATAACATCGAAATATTACTCCTATACATTACAGTAAATTCTTATTTATATATTTTAATTAATTCTTAAGAATTAGTATGTATTGATTTAATTCTTGGCATTATAGTTTGATGATTATTATGAGTTAATTAAGCTCCCGTGTTGCCTCCATTATGCGCACGAATGAAAGTTGATTAATCAAAAACGAATGGAATATAAAAATAAAAACGCAATAGTAGTAGAATGTGTATGTCTTAGGAGAGCTATGGACTGAATTGTTATTGATTTTAAAGTTGAAAAAAACTGACCCTTGTACATAAGTTAGGCCTAGATAAAATTACTATTAGTTTCAACTAAATTAAATAAGCTTACATCATCGTATGTATACTTATAATAATATAACAAGTTACTAATTATCTGACGTTATTTATATCGTCTATATAATGTTTGATATTGTTTTAGGTGAGCGAGCCAGCACAGACAGTGCGCGCCATCTTGTGTCGTGGCTCAACATTCCCCCCCACGGTTCCCAAACCTATTGTTACTGAACTGCCCATACAGGTGAGGCATGAAATTATTCTTATTTACTGAAACTTGTTTACATATTTTGCTAGGATTAAACAAAATTTTAAACACGTATAATGAAATAGTCTAAGAATAAGACAATGGAGTCAAAGTATCCGTTTGAGAACTTTAATACCACAGATAGCCAAATGCCAAACTTAATTCACGTTTCTTTTTAGTTAAAGGCTAAAAATAAGCAAACAACCTACTTTATATCGTTGCGAAAGTTTATATGGATGTTTGTTACTCGATCACGTAAAAACTAGTGAACGGATTTTGATTAAACTTCAGTCTTAAACACCAGAATAACACAAAGGTTGTAATTTATAAATAATATTGTTTACAGATTTAAGTTTTTCGCGGGCAAAGTCTAATACAAGACATATCGGTTCATTGTTGTTACTTTAGATACCTCTCTGCGAGCTGGACTCTGAAAAGGCGCAGTATGAAGAGCAGTTAGTACGCTGGGCGCACACCACGTGCGACGTTGACGTGAAAACCGCTCGCGAGACGTCGCTCAAACTATTTGCTGTGAGTTAAATAAAGATTGTGTCCGTCCATCCATCAGCCTTTACAGGGCCACTGTTGGGAAAAGGCCTCCCCTAACTACGACCGGTTCTATGCCACCTGAATCCAGCGAATCCTGACGAAGAGCGGCCTATACTCCTTTTTTCGAGTCATGGTCTCCATTCTAGGCTTGCCCAACAGTTATCACTCCGAATCCATAACAACGCAAACTGTCAGAACGCTTTCAAATTAAAGATTGTGTACCTACCTATTCGGTACATACTAAAAAGTCCCCTACAATTTGGGATGGTTGGTGCATTACCGTATCTGAACTATGCAGTATGCATTAATAATTTTAGTTCCTAATTCATTCCAAATTGTACTAATATTTTATTCGACATCGCTCGAATATACTTCTAGCAATCCCATATCATTAAATTATTCTTTGCAGTTTTTTACAATGTTGAACTGATTACTTACATATAAAAAAAGAATTCACTTCCCTTCCACATGTGTAACTGTGAATAATACAAAATACATTAATTGGCTTAATTTTTGTTATTATGTATAATTGTAAAATCTATTCAGGAAATAAATGTCAATACTTATCATAAATGTTTTAATTCTTAGGCGTGCACACTCTGATACACGAAACCCTAAGAATATTAACGCGTAGAAGGAGAGTGCGTGCACGAACAATCGAATGGACAAACTTAGCGTTAACGCTAACTCAGGCTGCCCTAAGAATGTGCGTTAATATTCTTAGACGCTTTCTTTTTACCTTCCACAGTTGGCATGCAAAAGCGAGATAGAGCAGCGGGCTATCGAGCTGATGGAGTTGTTGAAAGACGAGCGCCTGCTCCCCCTCGCCGCCAAGTACGCGTCGCGCTTGGGCCGCGTGCACCTCGCCGACAAGCTGGGCAACCTGGCGGACGCGTGGGCGCGCGAAGCCGACGACCGCGACCTCAACGCGCACTTCCGCGAGCTTGACTCGCAGGAGACGTATGACGTCACCAGCGACCAGCAGGACCTGAACGCCAGCCTCATCATACCGCAGAAGACGGTGAAGAAGGTTGACCACGTCACGCCTATTAAACCCGTGGTAAGTTTTAGAGTGATTTTCGCGGGACGCGTTCCAGTCAAGCAATGTGCACTTCATAGTAACGCGGCGCGCTTTGGCTGCGTGCACCTTGCCGACAAGCTGGGCAACTTGACGGACGAGTGAACGCGCGACCTCAATGCGCACTTCCGCTGGAGACGTTTGACGTCACCAGCCGCATCATACCGCAGAGCAGTTTGAAAACTTTACGCCTATTAAACCTGTGGTAAGTTTTTACAAGTACGAGGGACACTTCAAGCAATCTAAATCCGTAGACAAGTTGTTACTATATTGCTCATAAAATATGCCACTAAGAACCTTTATCAACATGGAGATGGCGATTTTAATGTTGATCTAACTAATACAACTTGCAGACAAGAGTGTTCCAAAGTTCCACATTAAATTTGATTATATTTCTAGCATACTTCTACGAATAAGCATAAGCTCTCTCAAAATTATAGGGAATTGTTATTTTCAGCCAATAAAATCGTCGCCTAGCGGAGCGCGGAACCCGTTCAAGAAGCAACAGGAAACAGCTAAGAACGTGCAGAGCCCCTTGAGCTTAACCGACAGGGCGCTAGTAGAAGTGCATTCCACGGCAGATGCCTCTGAGAATAATAACGTAAGCTTTTCCAACGCATGTCCATAATTTTTTACTAGCTTTTATTCAGTTGCATATTTCTTCTTTTTCTCCTGATTATATGCTCAACATCATTCATAGAAGTTAACTAAGGCTGGATTCACATAACGAAACGTTGCGAAATTAGTTCTATAGCAGCACCATACTGTGGTTGGGTTTCGAAACTGTGATTATATGATGACATTGTATCCGTATTTAGACAATATATTTTATTATTTTATTTTAACATAGTCTAACAAAAAATATACATTGTTCAACTTGTCTGGTCAGTTGACCAGACATGTAACTAGTTAATAATTATTAACTTAGTTGGGATTTTTAGTGTAAGATAATCCTTTTAGTAAATATTAGTAGTCCCAGTTACTATTTGCCCCATTCGAAGCTGGTCATAGATGCGTTGTTACCCCTCAGGACATACTTATGTGGTCGCCTCTTGTGTAAGTGTTACCGGCATCCACACCTATCCGACCGGAACACAATTGTTTAACAATTATTCCACGACAGAAGTGGGTGTGGCGGTGGTACCGTCCCGGGCCAACCGAATACAGATTCTACGACCTAGCAAATGTGGAACTATGTACTCTAATTGGAAAGGCAAAGAAAATTATGTTAATAATTTACTATGAAAAATCAGTGTGTACGATCATTGGCAACCCAAATAAATTAAATTAAATCTTTTCAGCCGTTGAAACCTGTTGACGGTGAAACATTCGTCGAGTGGTTCTCTCGCAACAAAACCGCTTTGGAGCTCCAGAGCCCTGACCTGATGCCCGCTGAGCTCACGCGTTTCTGCGTGCGGACATTCAAGAATATACAGAGTCAAAACGGCGCAAGTACTGAAAACGGTCAAAAGAGGAAGTTGGAGGACGAATCAAGTGACGCACCCGTCGTCACAAGCGCGCCAAAACAATCCAAGCTTAGTGCTTTTGCTTTTCAGAAAAAAACATAGCTTCCTATATTATATACAGACTGTTTTGATTAAGGAATAAGTAGATATGTATCACAGAGAAAACATTAAGCTTTTTAGTGGCAAAAATATATGTACAATACAATACAATAAAATGACAGTTAGTTGTACACCAGGACGGAATATACAAATTAAGAAATAACAGCACATGTAAGGTAGGTGCGACTCTTCCAGAAAACCTTAAGCATGGAGAACTTGTGGAAGAGCGATGGGTAGTTGTGCACATCAAAAATCACTGGTTATGTACAATTATCATAACATTTAAATTGATCGAAAAACATTTGAAGTAACAAAATCCAACACTGTTTTTATCTATAGAAATGTTAATGCTATTTATGTAATAGGCTAGTGAAGAAAAAAAAATTTTTTTTTAAATAAATTTAAATCGCGTTTTCTTAAACATTTTATTAATTGACGAGTTCTGCCTCGTCAGGATGGGGCATAATTCCCTCTTTGATCATTCGTTGCCACTCACTTCCATTGGGGTACGCGTACTTTTTTAAAGTGCCCGGGAGAAACTGTGTGCTGTAGCCTGGTAACTGAAACAACGTGAATAAATGCAATAGGACAATACAGTGCAATGGGCAGTGGTGTACATACAAATACATGTCGTCGGTTCAATAGAAAAGTGGCATAATTCAAAAAGGTTACAGGACGATTTTATTGTTTATCTCACTTTTTTAACTTATTTTAATTATTTAATTAATAGAAATGGCGGATAACCATAAATATGTTAGAGAACTGACTCTTGCGACATTAGACTTTCATGTAAAATTTTAGAAATGTCTTATATCCACATAATATACCGTTGATATTAGACTTTAGCTATGAATAGTATCCATTTTCTACAAATTTGAATTATGTCACTTTTCTAATTAACAGACGATGTGTCGCGTCGACGACGAAATTTACTAACCTTAGGCGCAAGATATCTGGCGTTGTCAACGACGCAGGGGTCGCAGAAGTGCTCGTGTTGCTGGTCGACGTACTCGATGAGGCGGTCCTCCATGCTGCCCGACAGGCCCGCGTAGTCCCACAGCTGGAGGTGCTGCACCATCTCGCACAGGCCCACCCCGCCCGCGTGCGGACATACTTTTACTGTGCATAAATGATCATTGCGTCAACACATAAGAGGGACACTTACACAATATTTTTTTTTAAACACTCATTGGAAGTGTCAAATGACAAATAGGAAACTATTATGTTGATTTAATTTAATTATATATGTTCTCACCATTGCCAAGGGTTGACTGGTAGAGAATGCCATTAACTGTGCCCATTGTAGAAATACAATAAAGCGTAAATAAATAAAAATATTTATTTGAAGAATTTATCTATGTTTAACTGGCTAATTATCAAACAGGAAGACTGTACTTAATATGGAAATAACACAAGTCCGAAGCTACAACTTGTCGACGGTTGGAGCTAAAATGCATACGACCTTAGTTCTTCAACAAACTTCGTAAACTTTGCAGACTTTAGGGTCTTCACAAATACAAAACACTTTATTTGTCTCAACGTCACAACATTAGCTGGTTACTAAATTAAATTAAATTAAAACTAGTTACCTAAATTATAACTAATTACATAGCAGACTTAAAGTCCGATGTAGGAATGCTTAGGATTTAAAAATATTGATGTCAGTACTTAAAAACGAAACTTATGCGCTCAATACATTTCATCGCTTGCCGGTAAGTGCATGGATTCGAGTAAATAGGTACGTTTTAATAAAATAAGGAAAGAAATTCTAAATTTAGTGCAATACCATTGAGTTTTTCAGCCATCAAGTACACGGCGAGGATCTCGTTGACGCCCCCGATGCGCGCGGAGTCGATCTGGCAATACTGCATGCCGCCGGCCTGTAGAAACTGCTTGAACATCACGCGGTTCGCACACATCTCGCCCGTCGCCACGCCGATCCCGTACGGCCTTAAACAATAAATTGATTGATTTCGAGTCTCATTACGACCCGAACTGCACCACAAGGTGGGCCCTGAAAACCAGCGACTGTGTTCAATGCGAGTAATGCTCGGCTCTTTTTTTATCAAGAAAGTAGCAATATACTGTAACGTCTATCAGAAATGTTACATACAATTTTACAATTTGCAATAGACGTGTAAAAATCTTTTGTTCTTATTTCCTAAAACCCTCATTAACTGAATTAATTGATTTCGGAACAGTTTAGTGATCCACCGACACGATTCCCAGAGTTCAGTTTCAGTTTTAACAGGACTACACATTGTAAGTCTGATGGCTTTGTCTGTACGTATCACGATATTATAGCTTTTCCGAACGGAAAAACTAAACGAATCAGTTTTATCCATTTTTAAGCTACGACGGCACAACACTGGAGTAGAAAATGGACAACGAGAACTCACCAAAGGATATCTCTTTTACTTCGTGAACAGAATTAAAAACTTACTCCAAAGCTTTGGCAATAGTCGCGTGGCCCAGTACATCGTCGGGCGAGGTGGGTTCCTCGATCCACTTCAGTTTGAGCGGGGACAGTTTCTTCATCCACTCAATGGCTTCTTCGACGTCCCATGCTTGGTTAGCGTCAACCATCTGAATAGAAAAAAAATGGGAAGGGGCCGTAGCATTACGTAGTTTATTTCAATCGAAACCAATCCAGCAAGTTAAGCTTATTTGAGCGCGGTCGGAAGATGGACGTGTGGCCGCTATTGTAACAATTTTACGAGTTTCCATATTTCGGAGGACAACCAGTCGGGTCCGGTTGCTTTAGTTAGATAGTATTGGTTACGCCTCGTACGTCTTCGAGACGTCTAAGAACTTCGGTCCCTCTGGTTGGCCACTAACCCTCAGAAACCACACACTGGAGCAGGTTACTGGTGTACGCTACAGACGTTATCGGTCGTGAGGCCGTCTGGAGTAGTCCGGTAATGGTTGTGGCCAATTTGAAATGTATTGCTTTTACCGATTTACGTAACACAGATACTTACTAATGAGTTACTGTCCCCGATGGACTTACGAACAGCACTGCACCGCCTGTAATCGTCTTCGAAATTACGCCCGACTTTCACCTTGAAATGAGTGAAACCTAGACTCAAATACTTCTCGCACAGTTCCTGCACCAGTTCATCGCTGTAACCCATCCAGCCTGAAACATTTTTATTACAAAGATAGATACAGTTAATTAGTTAGTTAACTTAACTCTTTGATTTTATTATTCTTTTCGAATAATAATGTCGAATGAAAACTAAAACCCAGTTTTTTAACATATCCAAAACTAAATCCATTACATAGTCTCATGCCATCCCATAGTTCCGGTCTGGAAGCTGCAGTGAGCATGAAGTTCATTTTATTTGAATGTTTCATGTAAACTAACCTCATATAGAAAAAAAAACCTTTCTTACATCGACTAGTGCATCGCTGAAGAAAGATTTCTCAACAGCGAAATAATGTTGGGTACGAGTCAGTTCAATGCTACCAGGGTATTTAATGTGTATAGCTTACAAATGGCCGACTTATAAAACGAATTGATTTAAATTTTCTCACCAACTTGAGTAGTGTACGCTGGGTAGCCGTTTTTTATTAGGAAGTCCACTCTCTCATCTTTACCAGCTCTCTTACTTTTCAGCAGTTGTATAGCCTGCTCTTTTGTAATCACATCAGTTATGTAACGGAAATCTATCGTTGATACCAACTCCTGTTTACAAAGAAATTCTCTTTTATGCCATTATCAGATATGCTTTCTAGTCATAATTAAATTGTAATTGTACAATGTTGCTTTCTTGTGAACACTATTTAACCTATTATCGACTAAGTGTTTGGAATAACGTTATCACAATTCGGTGGTATTATTCTATCATTTAAGTTAGTAGGTAGGAGCCGTTTATCGAAAATATAAAGTTAGAACATCGCAGATAACATGTTCATGTAACTTTATAAACAGAACTCAGTTCTCATAAGATTTTTGGTAAAGATAATAAAAATCATAGTTTGCTTACGTCATAGCATAGCAAGTTATTAAAATACCTAAGTACCTATAACTGACAGATATTATAAAAAAAACCTCTGCACTAAACCCACCTCGGGCTCCATGTCGACTAATAGTTTCCACAAGGGCTTGGCCTCAAGTCTCGCCCAGAGATCCCACAACGAGTTCAATATGGCCACCACCGCCAAATGTATTGCACCTTTTTCTGGCCCGATCTGTGAATTGTAACAGGTAAGTAGGTCACAGAAATTCAGTAAGATCCTATATGGCACTTATCAAAAAAGCGTTAGTAATTTTTATCTGCATTGTCCCAATAGAATTAGATATAGTTTGCTCCGTCATGTGGATGAGAATGGATATCTCGCGGGTAATGTAGTCGGTAGCGACTTCATGAACCATAGGGTCTCGCAATAACGGTAAGTCGGTAGGGACTGCGTGAATGGTCAGTAAATACCTCACTTTCATGTTCCCATGTTGTGTATGGGAGCACTATTATTTACGCTGGGACGGGGTGCCAACAAATCTACGCTTATATCTTATTATCGTATCATTAGACGACTCGTAGGCCGAGGGGTAGGAAACCTGCCTGCCTAGCGTGGGTCCTAGGTTCGACTCCCAGCCAGTTATGTGAAAGATAAGTGATCGTTCTCAGCTCCACCAAGACTTGAGTTGACTTGATTGTGATGTCCAGTATGTATGGATAAGTATGTATTTTATTTATAAATCCGATGACTAAGATAGGTATTGTCTATCGTGACATAATTAGTAGGGAATTGGTCAGCGATTTCTAGATCAGTGACGAATTGCATGTTATCTTGATAGATACATTGAATACAACGATATGTATTCTTTTTCTCTTTCTGTTGTGACGTTTCTCAAGTGTTACATACCTCATGATATAATAAAAGTTTTGATTGATTGATATGTCCGTGCCCTATGGAATCTTAGTGCAAACGTAAAGTGCGTTTATTAAGTTCACTCTTTATTGTATATACCCATCTCATCTGTGAATCATTCGTAATCATACGCCAGAAGCCAGCGAAGTCTGCGAAGACGTCTGCTGCGTTCTTGCCCACGACGAATCTCTTGAGGGACCTGATGATGAGCACGATGGCCTCGGTGCCGCGGCCGCACGTGAACGTGAGACCAAAGCCCCGCTCGCCGCCCTCTGTCGTTGTCGTGACGTAAGCGCAAGAATAGTTTGGATCGGTATGCTGAAAAGTGTGAATACATGACAATTTCCTATAGACCAAATTATCTGCGACAACAGACACGAAATATGGCTCAGAGGTAGGGTGGCAAATACACTTTTACGTTAACTTCGTAAACATATGTCACGGAAAACAAATAAACACAATGTAACTGGACGTAATAAAACGTACTTACATTTGTTTTGTTCTGGAGTTTATGTAGGCAGGGTACAAACCCTGCCTACATAAACTCCAGTACAAGTTTGTACTCCATAACGTACAAACGTTTACCAAAATAACAGCAATTTCTGTCATAAAGCGATAGTAACAACCTCCGCCATCTAGGACCTTGAACATTTGTGACCGTCTCTGAATAGGACGCATGTTGTTCAAGGGTGGTTAAGGACTTACATAGATAGTCTACTAGATGCAGTATGCTGCTGATATATGATATAATATGATGCTGAATGTAGCCCACTGGGGTCGAGTTAGAAAATCTAATAAAAAACAGAATTAACAACAAACAAATGAATATGCAACTACCTTCTCCTAGTTAAAATATTGAACAACTTGCCAAAGCATCCGATCCATGTCCTTCTAGCGAAGTCGGAAATCTCACATCTTGGACATCCAATCGCACAATATTCAAACCATTTCTATTTGGGACTGGCATAATTAGAGCAGCTAAGTAAATATTGAATGGTACGCGTATCTGTAGCGCTTAACCCTCTACGACTCAACTACGACTGGTTCTGATAACCTCTGTTTAAAATAACATTGTTTCTTGTCTGGTAGTGTAAATAAACGCTGATGATAAATACTTACATTTCAAATTTCATGCCGGCATCTTGTTTCGGATAAGGTACACACTGAGATAAAATCGAATGCAGTTGAGCATGCATCAGTAAACCTGAGTAAGCTAGTCCATTATCTGGCTGTTAAGTCTTTAATATCTGTAAAATAACAACTAAGTATCTGTTACTACTAAAATGAATAGTTTCTTCAATTACGCCGTTTGTTCGTTTTTATATTATAAGAATTACAAACGAGCATGCAGTCCACCAACCCCTGCCGCTCATAGACAACTGTGACATACCTCTAATAGGACTACGAGATACTGTTTGTTAGTTAGTCCTGTTAGTATAAGGTACAAGAATAATGAAAATATTAACTGTTTAGTATTCCTAAGTGATAGTTTTTGTCCATTTCGAAGCCGATTACAGATGCGTTGCTATCCCAGGACTGAGGTAGCCGCCTCTTGTATTAGTGTAACCGGCATCCACACCTTTCCGACCGGAACACATTGTTTCTCCATTCTATTTCCCATTTCTCTTCCACGGGGATTTTTAAATCTGCATGGATATTTATGTTTTGTTAGTAATCAGTTATATCGCTTTATAATTTGTTATATAGTTTTATTTTTTTATGTTATATAGTATTATATAGTTTATAATTTGCATTTTGTTAAGGCTTAGCCTCCGATAATACATTAATTGTATCAGTGCATATTATATCACTATTAAGTCGCTTGTGTGAGCGAGACAATTGGTACTGCTATCAATTGTTATCAATTTTACAACAAATTAATTGTTTTACTAACCGGTATATTTGGGTGGTATTAAACTCACATGGACATGATTCAATTTATTTATTTAAAAAATTGTAAAATATTGGAAGGTACATGTAAATACACATTAAATCTCTATCATTTACAACTGCTTTACATCCTTGGAAGCATTTTTAAAATAATTCATTTTATATCCATTGCAATATGAATATGACTAGCATTAACAATTTTAACAATTTTCAAAATTAGTAATAAGGTACTTATTTGTTTATATATAAATAAATATGTTGAATATATCTACATTAAAATTCTCCAATCATAAAATAATTCATTGTGATCTGCATTTTATTACCTACTAGGCACTTATTTAAAGTCTATAGTTATACTTATATTAATAATGGCCCCATTTTATGTACCATGTTTATTGTAATATGAGGACATAATAATTTATTAAAATTATTATGTATTAAGCATAAGATTATTAAATCTTATGCTGACATTAATAAAAAAACCTGAAAAGGACAAAGTTTATTTTGATTATTTACGTATGATTTGCTACAATATTTAACGAATGTAATATGTATTATTTTTCGTATTAAATGACTGAACGAGAGTTTAAAATTAGAACATTTTCTTATACTGGTCATAGTGATATGTATGTATACGAGCACAGTGTGCGTGCGCGCACACGGAGCTAACGGGCTCGGCTATTGTGCTACCTACCAAGACCACGACGACGACGACGACTGGCCAGTGAGGAGTCTTAAGGTGGCAATGAAACAACCGCTTAAACTGTAGGCGAGTTTATTACTGGTCTTGGTAGGTAGCACAATAGCCGAGCCCGTTAGCTCCGTGTGCGCGCACGCACACTGTGCTCGTATACATACCGTTTATCGTTTATCTTTTATGCTATGTGCGTGTTTTATTGATTTATTTGTTTTATTTATGGATTGATAAAAATAATTTAACTAAGTACGTTTTCTCTGCTTAATACAGAATTTTCTGTATTTTACTATTTATAATTCATTGCTTTTAAATATGTATATTTTTGTAGTAAGCACTAGCATAAGAAAAATCTAGAGAATCTGAGGATGTCGCCTTGTCTCATGGCACTTAACAATAGCTATATATTTTCCTACTTGATTATTTGTGATTTGTTCTCTCTGAACTCTATACAATGGCTGTTTTGACACTCCGGGACGTGAAGTAAGTCGTTGCGATGCCTAGGACGAAGCCCAAGTCGTCATTCATCATATTAACAATGATTATCTTAATAAAATTTCACCAAACCGTAGCACCAAACCGACAGTTTTGTATCGTCCATTTACAATGGTGCTAAATCATAGCACAAGCCTCAATTTCACTTACTTTTACAGTTCAGTAATAAAACTATAATAGAACTTATAAGTTGAAAAAATACTACATACCTCACATTCAAAATAAATTTCAAAAGTTTTTATTTCATCATGAGTTAATTAAATTATTTATTTATAATATATTGTTGTTTTATTTGCAAGAAAAATTATGTAATTTTTTTAATGTGTAGATATATATATTCTTGGGTTAACTATATTTAACAAAAAAAGTTGAATTTGAATAATAGGACACCCTAGCATTGCCAATTTGTAAAAATTCCAAGAATATCTAAAATGCATAGCATGAAGATAGCTTAGGTAAGTCTTTTAAAAGGTCTATTGTTCAGAAAAAATCATATACTTAATCTACAAATGCAACATGGAATGGATTAAAAATTTCAATAGTCCAATACAATTTTCTATATAAAAATGAACAATTTAAAGCCAGTAACTATCACATAAAATGTTAAGTCATCCCGTCGTGCTACTGTTTGCTCTTGTGGTACATGGCTGCTAATTCCTTCACCACTTCCCGTTCGCCATCATCCCACAGTATGGTTGCCAGTTTACCCAGAGTCCCGTCATCATCATTCCTCACCCATTCCAAGAGGAGCTTGTATCTTGCCTAAAAATTATAGATTTTTAAACATATTTATGATATAACTAATGAAATAGTGCAGTAAAATGTATGAAACTACATTATCTGGTCGTTATACTTTTTAAATTAATTACAGTCATTATATTAAATAGAGTCAATTCATTCTCTACCATGTGTCTACCGGTAGAGCCTTAATAATACTGATATAAGTCGTTAGGAATAGAAAGCATGAAAGAGCCCAGACAGATAACAGGTGTTTATGTTATCTTAAGACTTAGATGATGATGATGATAATAAACATTTTTTAGATAAAGGTGCCAGTGTAAAGAATAAACACTCAAACACCACATTATGTTTGATTACAACAATGTAATAATTCTCATCAGGAAATGTTTTTTGACAAGATAATTGAACTGTCACTTATGTGATGTCACACTGTCACCTATATGGTTATTCATTGAACTTGATTATCTGGTGATGAAAGTTAATGTAAACTAGAGCAAGATGATGCACCACGTAGTACACAGTAGGCAACACCATATAGTAAAAATGTCATAAGTTATGAATGCATTACTGATAACATTCATTTAAAAATGCAGGGGTCAGGTAAAGCACCTTGTTCAATGATTTAATGACCGTTATGCAGACAAATTAATTAAATTTAACTATTGGCTACCTCTCTTTCTACCATAATGAAAAAACCAACATGGAGATGCCATATCTTCAACACATACCTCTGCAACACCGATTCTAGCCATGTCAATCTCAGCAGTTTCAATGCGTCCCTGTGTGAAGCCAAATCGTTTGTACACACTGTACCAATTTTTCCCAAGGTTCTTTGATACATAGTCCATGTAATCATGATCAGGCTGAAAATATAAACTATTTATATGATTTGTTCAGTTTTGTTCTAATCTTTACTAATAAAACATTATAAATATGAAAGTGTGTGTTGGTTTGTCCTTCTTCCACACTGCAGCAGAGCGACAGATCAATGTGATTTTTTGCATGGAGATAGAATATGGGCCGGTGAGTGACATAAGCTACTTTTTATCATGGAAAATAGAATGGTTCCTGTGGGATAGATAAGGGAATATTAAACAGCTGGAACTGTGGGCAAAGCCTAGTTATTAAATATTGATAAATTATTTTTCCCACTGCACATTCAATTGTATCCATCTATTGCCACATAAAAGTCTATTGTTTGAGATGTGTGTCACAAATGATGCCACATTTTTATTGTTTACAATAACTGAATGACTAATTTATTACACATAATTATATTAAACTAGCTAGCCCGCAGACCTCGTTTTTTTTAACTACACATGTTTTATTAGTTATTCTCCTATTCACAGCAAAATCCAACAAATTAAAAATAATGAAAATAAGTGCAGCTGTTCTTGAGTTATAAATAGTGTAACTGACACCTGTGGTGTAACACTGGATACATGTGCTCAATAATGTGCCAGTGATAAGTTGT
>DWLO01001333.1:0-15347 GCA_018245335.1 Dalla quadristriga
AGCGGAAAGCGTGGGCGGGGGGTGGGGGGATGGGGCGTAAGCAGCGAGTCGCATCCCCCGCAACCCGCGCTTAGCTGTACATGCGCAAGTTTCAACTGGAACGTAGTTCAGAGCGGCCATAAAGTTAGGCGTGAGTTATACAAGGCGTGGTAAAGGGAGTGCAATTAGACTGCAACCCTCCAGCGACACTTCGACGACAGCGACAGGCGGGGCGACAGCGGGGCGATCGTATAAAACAAAAGAAGGGAGAACCAACTCTATATGGTCGCCCCCCTGTCTCAGTGCCCGTCGCTGTCGTCGAAAACCCGGCCTCAGGTACACCACTAACCTATCGAGCAATAGCTACAAATAAGAATAACGTCCCAAACGTATCGATACATTTCAAAGAAGCATAATATTACGTCGCAGTGTCACTTTATTGGCCATCAAACAGTTCATACAGACACAATCCAATTATACGTCACGCTCTGTCCAGACACAAGTCGTTTGCGCTGCCACATTGCGATACTATAATTTTCATAGCTTATTCAGTGATAAAACGTTACTTATTAGATTGAATGGCGATTCACTGCAAGCTGTATAAACAGAATAAAGTGCCCAATAAACTCTTTATCATTTAGTAATTTATGAAAGTGCCGCTTTGTAATCATGATAAATTTTATACCTTATTACATTGTCTTACTAACTCATCTCTGTCTTACTTCTATCGTACGTTAGAGCTCATTTAAGATGTGTTAAAGCTAACTGTGAAGCTATATAGCTTGTGTCAGTCGTAAACGATTTAGTAATCATAGCCGCCTTGGGTGCGGCCGACATTTGGATAATTATGTTTCGTGAACGATTAATTCCATAATTCGATAAGCGTTTTACTGACGGACCCGGTAATTACTATTGGAGAGCATTCGTAATGTATAACATTTTAGAAAATAACGTTGATCTCCAACGACCCGAGATGAGCTATGGGGAGAGTCAGAAAAAACAGAACTTGATGGTTCACGGGGAGAGTCATGTGCTATAAAACGTTGCGGACGAACCTAAAACTTCAACAACGGTCCATTCTCTCGCTACGGCCCATTCATGGAAGTCGTACTATCATTTCTAAAGCCGGACTACGTGAATAATTTAGTCGAGTGGCAAGTATCTTAGTAACTAAAGTACTCGCTGCTGCCTAAAAATCGTTCGCATCTGTCGCGTACAGTAGGTACAGGAGTGAGTGGTGTTATGCAAGATGAAATGAAATTGCCTGTGACGCCTCCTGGGGCACGATACACACTCGGAAAAAATAACTTAATGGATTGATTCGACTAAAATACTTACAAAACTACTCTACAACATTTTTACTCTTCAGACACATTTCGCTACGAAATTACTAGATACTGGACTATATTATTCACGTAGTCTTTAACAGCTTAACTTCGTAATATTTTGCTACAAGTCACCATCGGGCACGAATCCCGATCGTCCCCATTGATGTATAACTTTGTCAGATGTTTTCGATGTTACCCCCCCGGCTATTACCACTTGAATCTACAATGTAAAATATATTTTTTCTGCAGATTTCTTATAGGTACCTACTTATACGTTTACGTATACTGCGTTTGCCTTGTACAGAAATACCCTCGAGAGAGCTTAGGAGGCGAAATATTACTTGGGAAGATGCTTTCAGTCGTCGCTTCTTGGATTCCCTAAGACGTACTTTACTACTGGTTTGTTTAAAGTACTTTTTATTGTAAAGTGACCCAGAGGTGCTACCACTAAATAAATACTAGAATATGCAAAGTACAGTGCTATTCAGTAAAAGTTCTAGGGTAATTTGTAAACTCAATCCACCGTGTGATTATTGAATTGCCTTCCGTAAATATAATTTAGGTACACTAAGTTTATTAAATTAAAGTGTTTATAGATTGCTTTGTTTTAAAAAACTTAATTATAAACAATCCAGCTTAGTCTTTATTATCTCTATTAGCCTGTTTTATCTCTTTTGTTAAAACTCTTAATGTGGAAGTGTTAACAAAAAGGTCAATAAATAATATTATAATTATTATTGACTGCGCATTTCCTTGTTCATATTATTTCAATCGTATTTATCTTAGTCATTTAAAGATGTAAAAATATATAGGAAACCGTAGATAAAGATTTTATCCTACAGAAATCCCGTAGAGGAAAGCTTTAGAATACGAAGCTTTCAATCCGACGCTCTTTTGAACGCTGTCAAAATGAAACAACTCCCGTTCGAGGAAAACATAATGGCGGCTGTACACACTTGCGAATACTCGCGCGAGACTCGAGTGAAAACCTGTGAAGTCGTCTGATCATGTATTATCTCATCCAGTTTAGTTATCCCGATAGTCGCCATTCGAATGTGAAGGCTTTAGAACATGGAGCAGAGTGCGACAAAAGAGAACGCATGTGTGGCTGGCTTCGAACGGGACTATTATTAACCACTACCAACCGGACTATCAATAACACCGACTAACAGGACTTACAGCCACTAACAGTCCTTTCTCTCATAGTCCTTATACTAACGAATACTACCCTACTAACTTTTCCAGTAACATCTCATACTAAGAGAGCTAACATCCCCAGTTCCTTTTAAAGTCCTGTTCGAGGTTTGTCAAAGATATCATGGGCGGCAGCGCATGGTTGGATAGATTTTTATTCGTCTCTAGAAGTGTTTAAACATACCTATAAAATCGTATTTTTTCGTTATAATTCGTTTGTGTTTTTGTATAAACTCCTGATACAATTTATCTGCCTCATATAAAATGAACATTTTTGTAAAATTCTATTGCCCTCGTTCTCGCAATCACGTTGTCTTTGTTAATATTAACTAAAACTTTAAAACTTGAATTTTTGAGTATAATCAATAATAATAATTATGTAATAATTACAAAGATAAATTATAAACAAAATGTTCCTATTCGTAATTCAGCAAAGATTATTTAATATTTTTACTAACAAGGACCTTATTAGATATCTGTTTATACTCACATGGTTTTATGATAATACCGTAATGTTCTTCAATGTCCTTAGGAACTAAATCTGCATACTGATTTACAACAAAAAAGGTCGTGTTATCCTTGGTGACTTCATTAAGCTTCGTAACTTTATTCAAATTTTCGACAAAGTTTCTATAGCGACTCTGCTCCTCTTTTGTATTTTTGTACGCTTTATTATATTTTCCTTTGAAGGCATTAAATATGTTGGTAGAATTTGCAGTACTGTAATTTAGTGGATCAACAAGTATACAAGTTAAACCAATAAACGAAACTATTTTAGTCTCAAAACGTTTTAACTGAAAGTAACTTGGTCTTTGCATAACGTTAAATAGATAAAAATATATTTATTAATCAATACAGGTATATACTTATAATCATTCATCAGTTTCTTCAAGCTGTAAGTAAACCGTGTGGTCATTTACAAAACTAATCTGTTTGTGATCAATTCAAATCAGTAATTCAATATTGATTAACTCATCTTGCATGAAATAACTACGAAGTACTGGCTCTGTCCACTGTGTTCCACTGCCTGCCTCCACCGGTAAAAAATTTGCTCAGATTCGTTGAACAGTCATTTCTCGTTAAGGGCTTTTGGATGGATTGGGAACTGCTGGCACTTGGGTCGACCCATTCAAGCATCCGTTAGAATGTTGCAAGTAAATTTAACAGGACTTACTGTCGCTAACAGTTATTCCTCCCATATTCCTTATACTAACCAGCATTCCTACTAACATCTCATACTACTGTCCTAACATGCCCATTTCCCTTTACGGTCCTATTCGACGTTTGGCACAGATGTCATGGGTGGCAGTAGATCGGTGGTGCTGCATGCTCGTTTGCTACCTTATACACATAAAGAAAAAGGTATCTAAATGTGACATTTTAAACTTAGGAATGATACGGGCCGCACTTGCCTTGAGCCCCCAAAGGCAACCGACGAAGCTTAACGACTGCTGCCTTATGATAACAACAGGGACTATCTCTGGAAAATTAAGAAAATAAACGTTCCACACAAAATGACAACGGTTCAGGCTCGATTCAGGGGAGGCGTAGCGAAATTATAGCATCCCCTTATCGAACATTGCGAAGCGAATCTTAATTTATCACCCGCTTTACTTGCCACTTTCTGCCGCTCTTGAGTAACAGTGGACAGTAAAACTTTTGAATTGGTTTGTTGTAATTACTTACAAGTTTGGACAACTTAAACGCGAAAATTTCATGCCTATTTAGATGTGGTCATAATAATAATATGTGATCTGAATATGAAACGAGCGACGGGATAGGTCTTAATTGGCCACTGCAACGCTGATGCTGCTCCTCCTTAGGGTGAACCGTAACCACCATCCAATTTTTGTTTGTATGATAAGAATATCAAACAAGCATGAAGTTTCACTAACTACTGCGGTCCATAGACATCGGTGACAAACCTCAAATAGCTCGCTTTCTTCACAAAACATTTACATCACATAAAAAAGTAAAAAAAGTAATAGTCCTACTTAAACTTAAAACATCTTACAACCGGAGCATATTCCACTCATTGTAACAGTGCAGATTGGTGAAGGTATCAGTTGCCAACCCGAGTAGGTGAAGTGAAAATGAAATTCTACTGTGACTAGACATATCCAACCTACTTTCATTCAATTTGACTAGGATAAATACATTCTTGTTGGTTCATAAGCACTCCTTAGATTACATAAAGTAAAAATTTTGTATGATGTTAAAGTAATATCAAGAGTCTATAAACCTGGTGTATCAACTGATAAGAAAGTTATGGAGCACTTCGTTTCATGTTTTTTCCCAGTAATCAGCTTACATACGGTCCCATTATCTGTTAAAATGTATTCAAGGACCATAATACGTGACTTTTCGCAGGGTACTCGAGGACTTCTTAACTTCTTGTCTGAAAACGACAGGCGAGATTTTTTGTCACGAAAACTAATTTTTTGTCATGAAGTTTTGTAATAATAAATCATATTCTTCAAAGTGTTTTCAGATTTTACTCTACGTCCTAGCAATTCATGTACATGTCCATATTGTCAATTTATGCCGATACCAAAAATAAAACTAGTCACGGAATAGTTTGTATAGGTAGTTAAAACGAATAACTAGTCACATAAAAAAGAATAGAAATGAATAAAAAAAAACACTTTTTCATAAAATCTTTCGAAGTTTAGAAGATTATTTTAACTAACTTCTCCTACTTTTTTCAGGAACGTCATAAAATTTTGCTAATCGATCAATTCCGGGAGACAAACAACAGCTCCAGGGGTCACCTACATTAATCAATGCGTTTGCTGAGAGTAAATACCTAACTAGTGTATAGAGTCGAAAATAAAGTATAGAAGTCACTTGAAGGGTTGATGGAATCGGATATTTAAGTGAATAAATAATATTGGCTAATAAACAAAATATAGTGGATTAGGAAGTAAAACGAAGTATTATTGTCATATTATTAGATATATAGAAACTTAGGATTAGCTGACACCAAAGGAAATACATATAAATAGTAAAAAGTTTAGTAGGTACAGAAGGAAGTATTATCGCTAAACAATGACCTTCCAGTTAACCTTGTGGTGGGGAGTTGATGAAAATTGCTTTATAAAGGTAGGGTGCACAAAAAATTATAAGTAGATCCCAATTAAATGTAATCAAAAACTATGAGAAAGATGACGAGAAGCACATTAGTAATATTATTTATTTTTCTAATGAAAGTATTTTCACGTTCGACTAGTATTCTGTAGGACACGTTCCTTACACTTTATCGAAGTAAATTGATTTTGAGCACGGAATATTGTAAATTTTCTTCCCGGTTCAGAATTTTCTACGCGCGTCGTGTCAGTAAAGTGTCGATATAAAACCTGTGACATGCGATGGTAAGCTTCTCTACTCTGACGGTAATCGTGTTATCAACTGATGTAAAGAAAATCATAATGTTGGGATCGATAGCGCCAGAATTCATTCATGCTATTCATGGCATGAACCAACTTGGTTTTCTTGGTTAATATTTTACAACTTTTAAATATAATTATGAATATAAGTACTGGCAACCACTGGTCGTAATTCAACAATAATAATAATCATTTTTAAATTAATGAAAAACATAATACCTATGCATGTTTCCAAATTTTTTTTTTATTGATAACACTAAAGCTTGTCAATGGCTACTAAACAAAAAAAAGAAAATCGGGTAACAAACAGAGGAGCAAAAAGGCAATGAGCTATTTTGTCTCCGCCTATTTATATATAGATATTTATTACGCATGGCAAATTACATTAACGGTAACAATATTTTTTGAATCTACCACAAATCAACATAAAAACAAAAATTATCACTGGGTAGGTACCTACATGATTACAGATTATTAAAGTAACGCTTTCACTAATTCATTCGGTGTAGCGATAGTATAAATCTTTTTCGTTGATTAACTAAAGACATAACGACAAGCGGTAGCAACACCGAATGAAAGACCAAATAAATGAATAAAGGCGTTTTTTTTGGACGGTGTACAAAAATTTTACAAATTGTCATCCTTCGAAGTCAGCTGTTACATCACCGCCATTTTCTCAGTTAGAAAGTGCCAAATAACCTTGCTGAGTTGTTTAATATGACAGCTATTTACCCAACTCTTTAAGCCTAAACGCCTAAAGATAAATAATAATGTTTATAAAAGTAAAGAAATGACTTAATTAACCAGCAATTCATGACTTAAATCTAATTAAGTAAGAACGTAATTATCCAGAAAGATCTAAAACTATCCCTAATAGGTATAACATCGTAAAACAAACGCTATTAGTAGTAGACCGCCGAGGCAGAATTGCAGCAGTTAGAGCCGTCGCCAGAACTTTTCTTTAGGTGATAAACGCTCCCGCAAATTACTTTCATTTATTCACTTCTGCTCAGCCATTCACCACCACGAGTTATGTCCCTGAAGAAAGGAGTTACTCTTTGTAAATCCGTACCTTCTCATAACGCACATTAACATAGGTGCTCAATTAGACGACTCCGTGTTGCGTTGGCAGTCGCCTTGACTGACGAGCTGTGTTCAATTCCCGGCTGAGGAAGATATTTGCTTGGGATTAATGTATTACTTGAGTCTTGGACGTTTATGTTAATTGTGTTCGTGTGTCAGCGTGTTCGTAGCTGCAAAGTAAGAAAACTTAGAGCGGGGGTGGCAGTCTAAAAGCGTTTTAATTCATATTTAACATCGGACTTTTCGTTGCAATGAAGTTACATTTCAAAAGCACATTTCACTATAACTCTTGATTATATGCATGCTCTCGATTAAATTCCCTCTGTAATGCTGGTAGTGTAAATGCACTATAAATATGAAGCTGAGTTATTTAAACAAAATTCTATTACGAAAGTTCCGTTTTGGTTTCGTAACGAGCCATTGCTACACACAGTTCAGAAACATCAGCAATAAATAATAAGGTCCCATTTTATAAACAAGTATCCTATTCTTGCATAAAATGGATGATTTTTAAATTCTAACGACTACCCAATCTTCGGAAATTGCAACGGAGTTTCCTTTAAAACCTCGCGTTTCACGACTTAAAAGAGTAGTGGATTATCAAGCCCTTAATGGTCTGTGAAAAGTCTGTTTATCTGGCTACCTTTAAATAGATGCTACCTAGTTCACCTACCTAGTAAAAACGATTCAAGAAAGTATAACAGGAAAGAGACGAAGGGCTGTCGATAAATTCAAGTGCGCGGGTGTTCCAAGCGTGTAATGAAAAATCCTATCGACTATCGAATTTATCTCAACGTCAGTGCACGGCGGCGTAACAACTTACCGACATCGTTGCAGAAAATTGTAGTTTTTTTCATGTGAAATCGATGTATACGAAAAATACGATGGACCGTTACTGTTTTCAGCGCGGCGATCATATAAAACAAAAGAAGGGAGAACCATTTTTATATGGTCGTCCCGGTGTCACCCCGTCTGTCGCTGTCGTCGAAAACGCGGCCTAATGGAGGCCACACACGCAACGAGAAATCGTTGCGATCGCACTGTACGGTTTCAACGGCACTATTAAACGTACATTCCATACTGCCTACACACCCTACTACAAAACTGTACAGTTATACATTTAGTTCGACGGTGGCTTTGACTTCACAATGGCAGTTGTTAGATTATTATTTGCTATGAAAAAAGTCTAGAAACGAAAAATTTCGATGCGACTGACGAAACGGAACGGACGTGTGCATAACATTCAGTTCGATACTTCGATAACGATAACGATTATCAATTCAATATTTGCTGTTGCTCCGTTAGAAGGCACAGTTCAAGATAATCAGAGTAAACTGTACAATTTTCTCATACACACGATACGATTACACGTTGCAGTTTGAACTGTAGCGTCCGTCGCATCGTAGCGATTTTCGTAGTATGTGTGGCCGCCATTGCCCAGGACTGGTGATTTTAGTTTTTGTTTAGGCTGGCTGACACTACGGTATAAAACGCGGGTATATGATTCGTGAAATTGAAAAAAAATATCATGGGATTTGGATTGTTCTAGTTAGAGCTAAGTTTTATCTATCATTATAAGTTTTAAGTTTGTACTAAAATGACGTTGTAAGTAATATAATTAAGTCATCATCACAATCCATCACCGGCTCACTACTGAGTACGGGTCTCCTCTCAGAACAAGAAGGGATAGGCCATAGACCGCGGTGATGATAGCCTAGTGGTTAAGACTTCGGCCTCCTACTCGGGAGGTCCGGGGTTCAAAACCTATGAATTAGTTAGCTATGTTTATGAATAAAATCATCTGCTTTCCGTGACAGAAAACCTAGTGAGGAAAACCTGCATGTCCGAGAGTACTCCGTTATGTTTCTAAAGGCGTGTGAAGTCTTCCAATCCTCACTTGGCCAGAGTGGTGGAGTATGGCCAAAACCCTTCTTATTTTGAGAAGATACCCGTGCTCAGTAGTGGGCCAAGATGGGTGAAGATGAGGCCATAGTGAGACCAAATGCGGATTGGCAGACATTATTCAATTATGGAAACTTAATATGCTGAAAACACACAAATTAGGTAGCAGCATTTACTGCGGTTTGCTTAGCTATTAATTGGTATGAAATCTATACCTATCGTGCGCATCAATGTATTTCGCTACGCGGCCAAATTCTAAATGATGAATTCCGTAGATGAACCAAGGTTACCGACATAGGTCGCAAAATTACCAAGCTGAAGTGGCAATGGGCAGGCCACGTTTAAAGGGCTGATAACTAATAGGGAAGAAAGTTTATCAAATGGAGACTTCGATTCGGGAAAAGGAGCACAGGCCACCCTTCGGCAAGGTGTACTGACGACCCGATGATAACAGAGAGAAACAGCTGGATTTAGTCCCTCTAAACAGGATCGGTTGGAGTGATCGATTAGAGAAGTCATTTAATCAGCAGTGGACCTCTAAACGCTGCTGAATGGATGAATAAGTATAACGTGCCTCTTAAATATATTTTTGTAGAATCATTTATATTACATTTCATAGTACATTGTAAGAGTAGCGTGTGTGTTTACTAAACACTAAATAATGTTCTTTATAATTTTTGTATCAGGTCGGGTCACAAGTACCTACCAAAATACAATTTCAGTCAGCTTTCTATTGGCAAAGTGGGTAACTTACAAGGAAAACAACACCCTCAGGAAGGTAAACAATTAACGGGAAGCTATAATCGCCCGGCTCGCGACTAACAGGATATTGAGCACTCTAACTTTAGTGCCAACGAAGTAGTTCCTTCAAGTTAGACAAGCAGCAACTGCCGATATTTATGACAACTTCCGTAGTTGGCTATAAACAAAGTTTTGAACTAGCTAAACCCTTTGCGATAACTCTCATCTGAACGGAACTTCGGAAGATGTGGTTGGAATTGAATAGTTGTATTTAAATCTTAGTGCCTAAACTGGCTTAAGCCAAGTTGGAGAAGAGAGTGTTGTCTCACCGCAAGTCTCTCAGGGACAGACACATTGCCCACAAGACTTGCAAGCGTTATCGTGTTAGAGGGTTAGCTCTAACTCGAAATTTCGCAGCGCGATTCCTGTACTGGCGCACTGTTAACACACGGCGGCGTGTCGAATTGTATGGTTGAGCCGTGAAGGTGAATCAATCAAACAAATAAACAATTGTTCGCATTTATAATATTAGTAAGACTTCTGAAATACAATATTATATAATTTTTATATAAATACGAAAGCGTGTTTGTTGGTTTGTCCTTCTCTCACGCAGCAACGAAGCAACGTGTTTTTTGTACGAAGATAGTTATGGGCCGGTGAGTAATATAGGCTAATTTTCATGTCGCAATAATGCACGGTTCCCGTGAAACAGATGAGATAATTTTACGCCGACGGAGCCGAAAAGTGAAGTACCACTCACTTACTGACTTATCCCGATAATTGTGTCAGAATCTCTAAAGCCTACAAATTTTAAATTCAGCAGATAGGTTCTTTATAAAGTGTAAGCATCAGCTATGAAAGAAATCTAAAAACCCGCCCGAAGGGTGTTTGACCCGATGTCAAATGGGGGTTGGAAGGTTGTATGCAGTTCATTCATTTGTAAAGCATAAGCCTCGAAAATTGGTAATTGAGGTTTTGACATTGGACTATATATATTATACTTCAATGATATTTATAGAGATTAGAAAATCTGCATATAAGGTATAATCAATGATAATGTAAGGTAAGAAATAGAGGGATTAGGAAGTGAAATTTTGTATGAGACGTTAGTACGACAGTTCCTAGATGTATAGTCATCTATACATTTAAAAAGTAAATAAGGGTTTTAGGCAAATCCTACCTTAAGACATTTTGGCGTAGATGCCATGATAGTTCTACTCTAAATAAAAAGTAAATCTAAAATAAATTTTTTCTTAGTAAGCTTTCACTGTGAGAATTCGTCAAACTAAATAAACCTATAAACGAAAATGGAAGAGCCAAACTGATCAAAGCATGAGCAATTCGGTCCCCGATTCCACTCACGCACGCAATGATTCTTTTGCGTTAAATTTACACCCGACACTTCCCTAGTTACGATGTAGCGTAACATTTTATGTTTCTCTAATATCATGCCCTCATCGTAAAATATACCTACATACTTGTTTTGTCCGTATATTGAAGACTCTGTAATGTTTTGAGTTGGCAATATTCTATCAGCCGTTGTAGGTCCACTACTGGACATAGGCCTCTCATAACCCTGTGACCGCCACGTGTATATTCGCAGTAAATTTGTTTTAATCTCGCGCGCTATGCGTATAAAAACGACGAATAATATACGTTATAAACTGTTAGTCATATTTATAATTAGTCATCAGTTTAGTTTAGATTCGGTTTAATATATTTATTGTTGTATGATAGATTGTGGTATTTTATTTTAATTATTACGTCCTATTTATGCTACAATTATGTCAATTTATTATTTACTTAAAATTAGTCATTTAAATATTCTTGAATTTGGTAATAGCTTTTATTTTATAATAATTGTTTTAACCGGTTATTAAATTTCATGTCGTTTTTTAGTTTTTTAATGTTTCCGGTAGTTTATTATAAATTTAAACTGAGGAGGTACCTACTAGATGATACTTATACATATAATTAAAATGTATTTTCTTGATATATACCTGTATATTTCACTACAATAACGGATGATTTACGGAAAATATCCGTTACAATAACAATCACCTGGTATTGCCATACAAATTTACATAGGGTTGGTGAACTTGTCGGGGACAATCGTCCGAACCGAAAAGCGGATAGAGTAATTTATTCCACATGCGTCACACTTTGAACCTGGGCCTTCAAACTTTCCCCGCCTCCACTCCATCGTTGCTCAAATTTCATATGTGTCAAATCACAAAAAGTTAGCTCGTCGTAACAGCTGTCTATCAGAGACAATGAATTATTCTGAGTAAGGGAGCTTATTTCACGAGTTTTATGTTTGCTTTCAATACGGCCTTTGGCAATGTTCATAGTTAATATTGTTTTACAATAATTGTTTTTGTAAGTAAGTATATGTATGTATGTTATTTGATTGTAAATGGTGCGTGGTTTATTATTATTATATAATTATACTCTGTATTGCACCGTAACAAAATATTTAACACTTTTACTATATAGCTTTCGATAAATGTACAAAAGGCGGTCTTATCGTAAAGTAGCGATTACTTCCAGATAACCTTAAGGTGAGGAGTTATCAAAAACAGTTATAAAAAGGTAGGGTGCACAAAAATTTACTGGAAACGAAGGAAAGGAATAATTTTAGATCCAGTAAATTCTCAGCAGTGTTTCTTTTACGATGTTCTCAGAGATAGTTGATGTCAGAAAAGTTGTGTTTAACTAACTTGATAAAGTGGTAGACTGGGGTCTCAGTCATCTCTTGTATTGTTATTTGGAGCGGAAACCCATGCCCAGCAGTGGAACAATAATGTATTTAATTACATAGTTACTTAATCCTAAGATTCATAACATTCAAATAATCTGCCGAACGGTAAATAATAAAATAATGATTTACTGGACTAAATTACATAATAATATTTATGGATAATATTTATCACTACATTATAGCATTATTTTTACCTAATAATTTAATTAATTTTAATTTATTTGCATACGGTGGTTAAAATTGATGGACTCGTTAGAATAAGATTTAATAAACTTAATTGTACCTACTCAATATTAAAGCAAAAAAATTGATATTATTATTATTACTGCACTAAATATATAACTGTGGTGCCAGTTTAAATGGCACAAACTGGTCAATAGAGGGACTTTAATAATGTTTACACTCAGAGGTCCTGAGTATACAGGTACTCGTAGGTATACAGGATTTAAAAACAAGAGAACTAAGTTTGGTTTTTCACTTGACGCTTCTTTCTTCTCTCTTAAAGTCGATCTCGCTTTATCAATTGTTGAAGTTTAAAAACTTAATCAACTTAAAGACCGTTTTGGGTGATGCGTTGTGCGCATGACGTTGGGCTAGCGGGAAATCAAGGACACAAGACATTCAGACGCGGGGAGGGTTGCACGCTTTGCTCGACTCCCATTCGGTTATGAAATACGGACGCGTTCTGTGACTTGTAAACAACCCCGGAGCATCTTCAAAGATTTTAAACTTAAACTTTTGTACGATTTCGGTTTCAAATTTGGAATCCTCAAGTGTTTTGTTCTTTTTTTTTCGAACGATGTAAGTGTTGCCAGGAAAATATGCGGATTAAAAGAAGACTCTCGGAAAGTGGTTTCAAAAAGTGAAAATTTGTAAATAATGTAAAATTGCGGACTAGTGCCGATGATGTTGAAAACAAGCAATATTATGTAATTTTCTGGGCGCTCTTCAAGTATCACAATGAAGCTTCTGACCCTTATATTATTATGTGGTGAGTATAAAACCTAGAAATTTAGTAACAATACAGAGTACAGCACGTAACATATTATTTACACGTAAATCATGTTTATTTTTTAATTTAATTCACAATCAAGGCAAAATAATAGATCTTAAGCGGGGATTATAAAATTATTTTATTATTACTTACTTTCAAAGCCCGGATAAACGGACGACTAGCCCCAGTCATTTATTTTTTCTCATCATTTTCTACAGTTATCTTTAAATTGCATTGATTATAGATACGTGTGCTTATTCATTTATATTATAAGCTGTTTCGTTTTATTTTAAAAGTTAGTACACACCATAAAGCTAATCTTATCGTTGTTTAGTAACCCTGACTGACGAGAGGTGGGTCTCGGGTTCAATCCTCGGCCGGGGCAGATATTTATTTGGCAGATAAATGTCAGGCTCAGGTCAAGACTCAAGTCTTGGGCGGTTAATTGATTTGTTTTCTGTGTGTCAGCACTCGCAACACATGGAATTATAATGCAGGGGCGTGTGTAAGCGTTAATCTATTAATTTAGAGCTTTACTACAATGAAAACAATATAAAATAATTCTTTTGAAATTTAATTATCGTCGAGAGCCTGAAAATAGGCCTCTATTTATCCTTAAAAAACTTTCTACTGTGCCGTCTGCGGTAGACAGCCGAGGAAATGAGGCAATATTTACCGAAAACAATTTATATCGCAAAATAGGACAAACTTAAGCGACCTTGATAGGTATAACAAAAAGTCTGGAATAAATTGTATTGAAAACATTGAAGGTTTTAACTCTCAGTAAACAGAAATATGGGTAATTTTTTTTGAACTTAACATGGATAGATCATTGATACATAACAAGAAAATAACCCATTTAAGATCGAAAACGAATACCTATCCAATGATTTGGGGAAAATATTGGCATGTATTTTGATGATAATAATATAGTTTTATGTTAATTATTTAAGTATTTTATGATTAAGTTATTACTATAGTAAATTCACATTTCATCACAGAGAACTCTTTTTGTCAAAATGGTTATTTCGATTTAAACACAGATTGCTCTGCAACACGGGAAATATTTAATTGAGCACTTGGTTCGTTCCTTCACTTTGTCAGATTAAAAAACACATCACGCTCCTCGCAAACAGCAATTTGTATTTTATTGTACTGATGCCAAGCTTGAAGAGTCTTGAAAGGATGGCCGGTGGAGATAATGATACAAAATGCTACATTAAATCGACAATACGACGTCCTGCTTTGACTTGAGTTGAATTTTGGATCGAAACTTGAATAAGAGTAGGTACTTGAATTAAATGGAGTAAGAAGAAAGTTGCTCAAAGGTACGTTTTAAAAGCATAGTTGGGATGTACTTTTCCAAGTGTTGTGGGAAATGTGTAAGTAAGTCATAATTCTAAAGTCGTAATTTTAGACAGAAAAAAATGGCAGTAATTGTTGTCGCCCCTTTTCTATTTTAATACCAGGTTATATGAAAATTAAAATTATGTATAAAGTGTCCGTATTTTATTATCAACCATCATTTCGAAGCACATTTTTCAATAGTCTACCTAGACTTTTGCAATACATGAAAATGTTAGAATGTGCGAGCGAAAGAGATGCAAAAGGTGAGAGGCCTCTAAAGGATACCCATGCTGGCTAGTAATCACTGTTAAAGGCTCTTAGGCGTTTGAAGTCTGAGGCTTGGTGAATTATGGTCTTAACCTTTCTCATCCTGAGAAAGTAGAGACCGTAGACAGTAAAGGACCTTTTATGGGTTGTTGATGATGACTCACAAGATGAGTTGAAGATGTATTGCTCTATATAAAACAACCCCATGAAAATGACCTAATGAAAGGTCCTATTTGAAATTGGCCACATGCCTATGCTTTATTTAACCACCTTACTGACGGAAACCGATAAATAGCCTCACGACAGTAACGTGACGTCGCCATACTACAACATCCAAGTGCTGACTAGGCCTCTCGTGTTTAACC
>DWLO01001334.1:0-15345 GCA_018245335.1 Dalla quadristriga
TTGAAAATGTTATATGCGAAAGGTGACAGTCCTCCTAAATAAGAAACCGTTCAGGCATTATGTAACAAAACCTTAGTCAAACCTACACCATGTCAATCTGCCTAGTTTATATGTATTTTAGTTTTTTTAAATATCGTTTGAATAGGAATATATCGTATTCTACTCTGCCGTCCGTTTACTAAAAATCCGTAAAGTGCCATTATTAATACTATCATATCTGCGTGTTATACTGCCGCTACAAAGATATGTACTACCAGGAAATAGAAGATAAGATACCAACGCCAACATTCCTTCATCCCACTACTCGCCCAAGACTGAGGTGTCATCCGCAACAACTGGATTCGTGGTGGTCCTCCACGAAACGGTTCGCGGTCAAATTTGACAAAATATCACTTTACGGCTTCTTAGTAAACGGACGGCAGTCTGTGTTCATATACGAGTAAAAGAGCAAAATGATTAAAATGCTTACGTTGAAAGGCTTTTCAACTGCAGTGCGACGGCACGTGTCGCAGTGATTCACGTAAGTGTCGAACAGAGAATTCCCTTTTATCGAAATGTTCACGACGACCATTAGTGGAGTTTGCTAATCCTGACAATTAATTGCCTAAAACTAACTAGAAGGTCTTATTCCGCGGCGTGATTTAAACATTTCTCTTAGCATTCTCTATATTCATATAATTTTATTGAAGAATTCTGTGATGACTGGTAGTTATAAATCAATCCGTAGATTCCCTAGGTATGTAACTTTATTCATTTTGCATTTGGGAATATCAAAACGAAGATACCTTGACAATAATCAATATAGTTAATCGGTATTCTCTTGAGACTTGTGGTAGAAACTGGATATTATACGGTTCACCCGGGGCGGTACAACCGTCACACCCACTTCTGCCGGGGAATAGTTGTTTTTCATCCCTTATTCTAATCACTTACATTACGGGCTGATTTTTTTAGATAAAAAGTATCTTTGTCGTTTTTCATAAGATTTCATTTGAGCACACTTGGTTTTGCGCTTTTAATTTAAATACAGCCATCCAACCTCAGAAACATTTATAATATAGATAAGTAGTTATCTCTTATTGTTATCTTTTTCTCTAAATTGTGTAGAAAGTATTGTTTTCAATTTAATTGCCTAAATTATCCTAACAAACGAAAAGCACTTTAACCCAGAATGTAAACATAATCCATCAAACGCTATTCATTCTCAATACAATCCATTTCAGCAATCCGCAGCCAAGTCAAATGCGTGTAGGTATGTTGCCCTTTTTTCTTGATATGTGTTCAAAGACGTCTTTATTGTATGAGTATCCCTACTGTAATGTTTTTAACGCGAAAGTGTGTTCGTTGGTTGGTCCTTCATTCCGAGCAATGCATAGATGTGATGTTTTACGCAGATACGGGCCGGAGAAAAACATAGGCTACTTTGTATCCTGGAAAATGCGTAGTTCTTGTGGGATAGATGTAGAAATATTACGCGCGGGCAAAGTCCCGTGTATTTTATTATAACTGCTGTTACTGATTTATACAAATGTTTAAGAATTTTAAAGTTAACATTATTTTATGACTTCTAATTCTAGATTCCCACTTAAAAATGAATGAATAAATGTATAGACAAGAGGGAATCATCTCAGACCTAATCATAAGTAGCAACATATCTGCGACCTACTTAGAATAAGACTTAAATAATATGTGGAATATATTATTACAAATTTAAACCAAGTGGATTATTATACTAACAGTCCTAATTCCTACAGTTCTATAATTAACAGATATCTACTCATATAAATAACTAACATTATCTTACACAAACAGCGCTGGTTTCTACATTCAATCGCGATTATACCTAGGTGTGGTATTGGTATGAGTAGGTATGGGTGTAACCGGCCTCGTTTGTTACTTTAGAAGAAGAAGTATATATTATAGTGCTTCAAACTTGCATGTTTTCAGAAGCGCGATTAAATAGTTTTTTCAGCAGAGACGATTTTCAAAATAAAAATATAGGTAAATAATAGAATTGTTAATTATAAGTATGTACCTATATCATATTAAAAATATACAATATACTGTATTACATTGTACTGTTTCGTTGATATTTGCGTAACCATATTCAAGCTGCTTTTGACCGAAATGGCTAAGTAATATTTATTGCTTTTAGTGAATACCTAATGAGCGCTTTTGAATTTATGCGTAGTACATTGCATAGTTACGGAGTAATCTACGTCGCTACAGTAGGTATAAGCTATTTTTGGAAGAGGTTTCAACCATGTTTTGAGTACAATACCTCCATGATAAATGGGCATTATTATTATATAATCAAAAATTATCCAGTACCCATGGGTAATAGTCATGACCCGCACCGACTATTTCGAGGTTCCTGGTCTGATTGGCTAGAGTTTGTTATAGAAGTAAGGTAAGAACCTATTAAAAACTTATGTGATATTATTTTGAGAAACGGGGTTCAGACCCATAAGCCACTGCGTCCTGAATAGATATATTTTAGTCGGTTTTTTTCTATTATTTACTAGGGCATTCCCCAGGGCTCTCCTCGCGACTTCGTCCGAGTGAAATTTCTAGATACAGATAATTTTAAACACTGAAAAGAGTTTCAGACTCTTAGGGTTATAATTAAAAAACCTGTTTGATAAAATGAGATAAAGCAAAGCCTGTAGGATAGGTTCGTGTACTCTCCTACAATCCCTCAAAATTTCATCATAATACGCTTAGCGGTTTCGGAGCCTATTCGCAACAACAATCGCAGACATACAGAAGGGCACACCAAATTTCTAAAAACGGTTGACTATGTTAAGGTGTCATATAAGTAGTATTTAAATATTGACTTTCATTTTAATATCTCAGACACACACTTTTTTTTATTGGTCCAATTTTATTTATTGGTAAGGTAAGATTAGGTACCACAGACAATAAATATATTTTATGCATTTCGGTAAATATAATGGATAGGTTTGATTCTAGGGTGTCGGTCGGTCTGTTTTACTCCCTTACTTAAAAAAACAAATGCAAATATAATGAATAACTAAGCTCGATAGTACGTACTTTATTACGTAGATACAAGGTTACGACAAAACGTTAAAAAAGGTTCAATAAACGATGATTAATGCCATGGTATTTGCTTGCCAAAACCTTGAGACTAAAGACGTCTCACGACTTGCACCAACCGGAGATAGTTTTTTTTTAAATGATGATAAGAATACCAAACAGGCATGTAATTCCACCAAACACTGCGGACCATAGACATCTGTGAGAAACCTCAATAGGACTGTGCGAGGGACATAAATATACCTACTTATTCGTATTAGTACTAGGTGGTAGGAACATTCGTTGTTTAGAATAATAGGACTGTGGGAGTTAGGACTGATAGTGTAAGTTACTACAAAAAACGAAGCCGCCATTTAGGAGAGGCCTATGTCGAGCACTGGACCTCCAAAGGCTGATGGATGGATTATGGGAGGGCAAAAGCTGGGTAGGCTTCCATCTCTTACGTCTCTGCAATTGGATGGCATAGTTCACACATCAATAGTAGTTACTATGTACATTAATTAATAGAACATTGAAATTAATGGTTGTATTTAGTAAGTAATACTATAGTTTTACATTAACAGAGAAAAGGTTCTTGTATTACTGAGTATTGTTATTACGAACTTTCGGTTATTAGATGATATTAATATTGGTATCGGCCAATTGAGTGATCAATCAGAAAGCATCAAACGCAGCGCTTCGAGTTCGAGATTCTATTGTATAGCTATTACAGCTGACGGCAATACAAAGACTAAAATAATTACCTACATTACGTTTTGGGTATTTGTACTTTACCGAGACGTTATTTCTGAATGCTGATGGACCAAGCTAGGAAATTGCAAGTTATCATTTTCTTAGCCTTTTTTGTTATTTTCTGAATGTATGTATTACTCCATCATGTGATAGTAAGATAAGGTAAGATATGATTTATTCATAATGGGGAACACTTACAATATTCAAACATAAATACATACAATATAAAGGCACCATTATAAATCGTTAGCAGTACGCCTTGTAAACCGGATCCTGCTCAGCATTGTCACCACTGTAGGTGTCACCACTGTCGCTAAAATGGGACGCACTAAAAACCAGTGGCTGAGGTCTTGTAAAACTGCGTTCCAGTTTAGAGACAGCGAACAAATTACTTATTGTATTTTATATCGAGATGGGTTTTTGTTATTACCTATTATTATATTGATTTTGGTCAAAATTCGTTTGTTATAATTATTTCAGTGTTGGAGCTTCGGTAAATAAAGGATTACCTATTTTTTTTTTATTCTATTCTATTCCAAAATTAGCATTCCAATATCAAGCAAATCGGGATCCCGGAATGGGAGGTCGAAATGTATACGTCTAGACTATCACTATCTTATATGATATAGGCAGTCACCTATCGAAAAGTCATACACGAAACGATTCGCGCCATCATTTTTGCCGCTCACTTGTAAATTGCTTCCGTATAAAGTTATTTCTTCCAGTCTTTCAACATGTGGTTCTTAAAAAACGTGCAAAAAGAGCTCTCTCTGGTGTCGCGCATGTCAATAAGCGATGGGGACCACTTAACCATAAGGTGAGCCCGTCTGCTTGTTCCTTAGGCTATAAATTATTAACAAAAAGTGTTTCCCAAACCTAAGTTTCTTTAAAAAGCTTAATCAAAAGTAAAACGTCGCATGATACCTACCATGGTGTGAACTGAATAGCACAGAAACATACTCACTCAAAAACCGGAACTCACTTCAGTCTGAGAGGGCAAACCAATTCCCAAGCATAAAATACCTATTGTGTCACCAAATCAACGGTGCTATTGTCAGTGTAAATACGAACAATCTCCCAATCTGTCTGTCGGAATGGCACCATAGCACATTTCATCTTATAGCGTAACAAGGCTTTTTCCACAACTCCGCCCGCGTAATATTCCTATGTCTATCTCACAGGAATCGTGCATTTTCCCGGGATACAAAGTATTAAGTAGCCTATGTCTACCATTTGTCTATGCAAAAAATCATGTAATTCTGTTGCTCCCTTGAAAGGCCAATGCAACAGATGTGTTCTTAATAAAAATTGATTAATATTTTTACATCGAATAATAGTATTTCTATGAAATTGAAAACCTCTGAAATTGATAATAATATTCAGACCGCGACCACTAAGCGACATACGTTCTGAGAACTAGAGCTTTTAAACTAGAAGGAAATGACTTCCGTATTCCTTTATTTCCTTCAAGACTTAACAGGGTATTTCTACCTACTTCTAGTTTTCGAAGAAAACCGATATAGATAAGCATTATGTAAAGTTGAATTAAATATGATGGGTTGCAGGCAACCGACGGATTGATGGACAGACATAAGGTAAACCGGGAATAGCTTAAACAAATGAATAGGTCCAATTATAACGGCAACAAAATTCCCGCTCTTTATTATCTGTGTTAATAAACCAGAATAATTTTTAGAGTTTTAATGATTAAGACATACATAGCTTTCCCACTATTCAGCGGGGCATTCATGGGACGTCAGGGACACGCAAAATATCCTGTCCGTAGGGTATTATTAGTTATTCTGTGACGGAAGTATCAACGGTGGATATTTTCGTTTTGCGCCACCACTGTTACTCATATTCACATTCTTATTCATTTATTTACCGTATAAGTTACAGGATAAAGGATGCACAAGATAACATTATAGTAACAAATAGGGTTTGTGAGGTAGGTATCGTCAGTTGCCTAAACTGTAACTGATTTCCGCTTATGTAATAGTCAGTTAGGTATTGGATAGCAATCGGTCCAATAGTTCCACCGTTCACTGCCGCCCATGGACATCTGTGACAAACTTCTAGCAGGCCTGTCTGTGGGACTGTTACTTAGTTAGTCCTTTTAGTAAGTATTAGTTCTCGTCCAGTTAGTAATCGTTAGTATTTGTACATGCTGTCGCATGCGTTGCTATCCCTGAGAACTCAAGTGGTAGTCTCTTGTACAAGTGTAATCGACATCCACACCTTTCCGCCCGGAAAACAAATATTGAAAAACATGGCAGAACTGTGGTAGTACACCCATAACTGGGTGAGTGTGGTGGATGATATAGTAGTTTAAATAGTTGACGCTAGTTTGTATACTGTTGTTTAGAAGATAGTTGATAATACATCATATTAAGCTCATATCATATCATATCATATCTTGCTTTGAAGCCTGTCAATAATTTTTTTTAACCGTTTTAATAAAAGGATGGTTTGACCTGTTTGTTTAAGTTTAAACAAAATAAGTATATCTTGAAGCCAGTTCTGTTTCTAAGTAAAAATTTGATTACAATTTATCAAGCAATGGTTCTTTGGCTACAGTTGTATTTTTACTATAAAGGGTGACCCCGTCGTTATTGGTAAATAGTGGTTAACATAATATTATTCAATTAATTAATAAAATATGTGTTCAATAAATGTAACATGACAAATGCATGCGACAAATAGCAAGCTTTGTATGCCAAGATTGTGAATGTCAAGGCATGTTAATAATAATAAGAATAAACTTATGTTATGAGAGTAAAACTTAATCTGACCTACTTAATAACTTTCCTTTTTTAAACTCACACTTTGAATATATAATTTTAAGAAGGCTTGTTTGTATTGAATTACATAACATAGAGTTACTATAAATTTAAAGTCACAGATATCTGCAATTCTTTCGTTGCTTGGCGTTATCTTGGCATTGAAACATGGATTCGTAACTTTTTGCTCTAGGTTTGTGTAATAGTACTTTTCCCAAGAAGTTGTTCAAATAACACTCTGTTTTAAGTAAACTCGATTTATCTTTATATGCGAGTGTTTAAACTTCTACTTTAGGAGAGTCTCTAAAAAGTCTTTTGTTTGAGCTGCCGCCCACAAATTACTACATCGGATAAGCTTCACGTAAAACTACAAAACGTGGCAATATATTTAAGTTTACACTGTCTGTAGTTTTCTTTAGGGATTTGTTTTTCTATTATCATTCTGCCAGACCTCAAAACCTTATTAATATTATAAACAAAAAAGTACTATGTTTGTTTTTTTGATACGCCTTCACGGCTAAATTATACAACCCATTCTAGGTTAGGAAGATTCTGAGTTATGAGGTTATAGTATATTTTTGATCGGAAACAAATATACAGATCCCGAGGAAATGAAAACATCAAAAATTTTACGCGGACAAAGAAGCGGACAACAGCTACAGATAATATAAGTTTAAAATTATATAAAGAATTTGGGTGTCTGCTAATGCTACAATATAGTATCTGCATTTGGGGTGCCATTAATTGAAGGACACTTCAATAATACCAAGTTGTTATCTAGGACTTGCTAGGTCAGGTCAGTCCTCAGGCATTGACGAGGTTAACCGGGTGGCTAAAACTATCGATATTCGGTACTTAACTACTTAAAGTACTGACTAAAGAACTGAACTTACTGAAGTAGAGTAGGTACTACTTCAATAAGTTGTAGAGTACCTACTAGTAAGAATATCAAAAGTTTTAACCGCCCTGATCTTTTGATCGATGACTCATACCCATACCAAGATAACAACTTGGATCGAGTATTTGGGAGCGTACTAGGTCTCACCCATCCTTTCTAGGTTAGGACCGAATATTCGAAAAAATATTCGGAAACTACACTACTACGAGTTGCTAAACTTCTCCATGATCTATCGAGATACCAAGACGATATTCGTGTTCTATACTCAGAATTTCAAAAAACATGCCGCTATCACTCAAAATCGAGTCCCGCAACAAAAATTGCATAGGTACGTATTGTTACTTTTATGGAAAATTTAATCATGTAGTGATTCAGGCAGAAAACATTGCGTTGCAGAATTTTCCAGTTTCCATTACTTTCGTTTTGTTAGCACCCACCCGTTCGCACATTCACAAACAATCAGTGATTTGTAGAGGGGTTTTGCAGCTTATGAAATGTTAGTAACGCCCGTGCCAAACCACTTTATTGGTTTCGAACGAGTTTTGCAATCGGTGCAGCAAAGCTTTTGTTTGGTTGGATTTTTATACTGAGAACACTGCACGAACTGTTACTTGTTTTTGTAATCATGATTTTAAGCATGTAGTTATTGGTGTTTACTGTAAAAACTCAGTATTTAATAAAAGTTACGATCAAATTTATTAATAGGTGCATCATACATCGAAACGAGCTGAGGATTTATCTTGAACAAAATATCGTCAAACTAAAAGCTCGCTGCACCGTATCGATTACAAGAATTTACTACACCGTACGTGACTATACCGACGCGTGCAAACTGTAAGGATATTTATTAACATCCGCTATTACTAGAATATTCAATATCAAATAGAAAATTAATATTTACGAAAACAATATTGTCGTTGTCAGCAGTGTCGCGATAGAAGCATTAGGAAATCTAAAAGCTATTAATTTAAAGTACAATAATAAAAAAAGTAATGTAGCAGTAAGTCAACAATCTTAAATTACTAAACTGTAATTTCTCTGAAACTTTATATTATATTATATACATATATATATATATATATATATTATAATATCTGATTATTTGGAGAAGCCTCTATACTTACAAAATTGGAATAAACTTGTACAGATAGATTTTGAGTTATGATGATCCCGAATGAATGAACATGAACATGAATATAGCCGCGTACCCACTTAAAATGAATGTAATTATTTAAAATAATTTAATTGCAAAGCCGATGACAACAGTCACTGTTCGAATATGGTCAATTCATAGATGCATCGTTGCTCAGGAGGAATAGCACTGTCGCCTTTTGTAAGAGTATCTTAACACACCCCCATACGCAAAGCTAACTAGAAACACAATTATGCTTTGTATTAGAAATAAGTGAAAAATGGTCCAAGTTTTACCACCTGGAAAACTCAAGAGTGTTGCCACCCTGAAAACAATAACGTCAAGTACCGGCTTTTCGCCTTTGAGGCCCGCATAATAAAATTGCGAGCTACACGGTGCTACGAAGTTTATTGCGTTGCTACGAAGTAACTTGAATCTGTTTATTGCGGAAGTGAACTGTTTCATTGAAGTTTACTTCTGACCGTTTGAAACATAGACATAGACATCAAGGGGATTACTTCTAACTCTTCGAGTTTGAAGTAGAAAACTTTTTGTTCAATTAAAATCAAGATTCAAATTGAAGAAAAGCTTCCTTTGATTTTTCAACGTCACTTAACTTCGTAACCGAACAACTAGAAACTTTTAAAGTGTTACAAATCTTTTTTTTTGTGATGTGTGTTGCGAACGAACATGCAGTCCCACCAATCACTGCCGCCCATGAACAACTAAGAGAAACCTTGAATAGGACTGTGGGAGGGACTGTTAGTTAGTCCTGTTAGTTTAAGATGTTAATAGGAATATTAGATGGACATAACAGACAAAAAGACCAAACTTATAACACTGTTTTACTCGGAGATTGCAAATGAAGGTTACTTGCATTTTATATCAAATCGTTCATTTGTTTCAGTCTATGCTGGGTGATTAATCTTCCTTGCTGGTAACAATGTCATAGATATACGAGCAGGCGCCCATACATATTAATAGGCGCACGTGCTACGCAACGGCTACAGATAGATTGCTACTGAATACTACAGGTCCCTCTATAGCGCTTCGTCACCACTTCAACTCTGCTAAAATATCAGAGGAAAACATAACGAGACAACTGACAAAAGTTCTCCTAATTGTTCTGAGGTGTATAAAGTTGTGCGATGCACGTTATCAACCGGCATTTGGACAATATAAACTTAATTTTTTTTTTTTCTATAACAGAAAACTTATGCGTAGGGTGGTTTAATAACAAGCTTACACACTGCACATTTTATTACATATTATTTCTAAATAAACGACGAGTGTATCCGCTGGAAACAGCGAGATAACCCGATAGGATTACTGAGACGTGAGAAGCTCTACATATGAGCGGTTATTGCCCAATAGTTCGTACCTGGTTAAGCTGTGGCAATAGGTATTACGGAACGTTATGTAAACTGCCCTTGGAGTACTGAATTACAGGTACACGTTATAAAATATTCACTATTCGTTATGTTGCATTAAAAATAGAAAACACAACCTGCTTTAATTCTCAATTTCTTATTTTTTAATTTTAATACGACATTGATACGGCATGCTGAAGTTTTAAGATCGGTTGCTTTCACTTCTTTTCAAAAGAATTTCTTTTTGAGCGCAACTTATAAGGAATTGCCTTTTCTATTTTCCGCAGAACTGTAGATTATGCTGCCAAAAGCTTTTGGCTCACCAAAGACAATAAAAAAAGGAAAAAGAATCAGAATTACAAATCAAAAAATTCTCTACGGGATCTCTAATTGCTTCATTAAGAAGTTTCTGTCAAAGACTTGTTGGAGATAAAATGTTTTGGCGTTGAACCTATTGTAAAAGGTATAGTAAAAACTGAAGCACATGTTTATTTTTTTTAAAGTGTGACTACCTAATTGATAAATATGATTCGTTCGTACAATATACAATACTGTTCCATAAATGTTATTAAGATTTTACAACTAAAGGATTCGGGAGTGTCCGTATTCATTTTGTGTTGGTAATCGGCTCAGTGGCTCTAAAGGAAGACCCATGTATTGGACCGAAACAAGTCGGACGATCCCGATAAACCAACGTAAATATGCCGCTTACCCACCTAAAATATTATAAAGATGTTATAAGGTACTACTTGTCTATTAAAACATAATGCAAAGTCAAACTATGCACATCCAATTATGCATGCAACCATGCAAGTTTGTTATTAGTTGTATGTTAGTTCATACGTTAGCTAATGCATATCGGCTAAAGATACGTAGCTATCTCATTTCAATATTGGTATCAAACGTTCGACCGGCAAGCGCCCGTGAATACATTTTTATCGCGATTTGCGTATCGCATATATTATTATGTGTAACAAGAAATTTCCCGCGGCTCCGCGTGCGTAAAATTCCCTTGAACCGTGAATTTTTCCGGTCCATAAAATATCTTTATGCAAAAAATCACGTCAATCCGTCTCTACGAGTATGTTGCAGCGTGAAAGAAGGACACACCAACAAACACACTTTCACATTTACAATATTAGTTAAATCCTGAAAGAGCCTATTCCCAAATACTTAGATGACCTCAATTTGTATTGTCATCTATTCCCTATCTATTCCTGTTTTTGTGTTACTGAATTTGATAAGTAAACGAGTTTCACCCATTACATTTTGTGAGAGTGAGGATCCTTAAATTTCCATACCTTTGAGTCCACTGCTGAACATAGGCTTCTGGTAGTTAGGCCACTCCGAGGTCCTGTGCCCTCCGAATCCAGCGGTGGCCACCGGAGGGGTTAAGGATGAATAGCATGGCCCTTTCTCTGTAATGGATCAGTAAGAAGGGTACATAGTGGAAAAGCATTTATTTATGGCTACTAACTTTAAGCTAAACCCTATCATAAAAACGTATACGAGTCCATTTACAAATATTTGAAACTCATTCTTATTATTGTGCCCAATATGGCGCTTGTTTAAATGATAGTAGTAACAGTTCACATTAAACCAAGATTCATGCTTTGTTATTATGTAATAAACGCGATTATACAAATTAAGGCTAGATATGTGAACAAACCGATCACCATGTGAAGACGAGTAGGTATATACCTACTCGACTAAACCGCAGTATTGATAGAGGGGTCAGGCAAGGTTATTCCCCTGCAGTCAATATCCCCAAATCTGTTTATCTGAGCTGATTGCTGTACTTACTATGAAGTGAACTGAGTCACTAGAGTGTTGCGCTGTATCAGGCAAACGTTGCCGACAGCACGTCACAAGCCCACATCATTTTAAATATCATAAATTGCTGCACAATCTTTATTATTATTATCATTATTTTACTCTTTATTGTACACCATAAAACAATATTTGAAAAAGTATACCGAAGCTGGATATTTATGGATACTGGTATTCCTTTATTTTGATTATCAATCTTCATTAAGATTTCATTCGAAGCTGGCTTAGAATGAAAGATCTAACTTAGAGTTATTATGATCGTCCAATACAACACAATACCCATTAACAGTACACCAAATTGTAAGCGATAATTATTAGGCCTGGGAATATCCAGACGGGTTGAAAAGCATCGGTTAATGGGAGTCGTTCAGCTTATGCTGGCTACACACGCTCCAGGTCTTCCCGAGGTGGCCATAGCGATGCCATAACGGAACGTGACTTGAGCATGACGATACGGCTACGATACGAGCCTGAGACCTATCAGGAATACCAGAGCGTATGGTATTAGTTTGACGGGCTTTCCACGCGTCGTCGTGGTCTGATGACGAAAAGTTTTCAAGATCGAATGTAAAAATGTATTTATCCTTACTTACTGTTAGTAGAATTGGTGACGATAATGTAATCCTCAAAAAAATTAACGTAGTAAGGGTTAGATTAAGTTTTTCTTTTTTAATGATAGATTATTCCAAATTTTTAAGTTTTATTTATGACCGAGTTGTTCAATTGAAGGTCCCACGCGTAAGTAAATGAATACTGCTCAAGCGAAGTCACAGAAAAACACTACAGTATAATATTATTTCCACAGTTAAAGCTACTAATTAGCCATTATACTTTTATTTTTTGTGTGACAACAAAGTCCAAAAAAAATATACCACTGTCGGCGGCCATATTGACTTTTCCCAAAATAATTATACCCTAAGACATTGTGTGCATCAAGACGAATCTATCTAAGGCTACAGAGCGTGACAAAGAAATAGACATAAATACATCAAAACCATAAAAAAATACCCCTCCTTACGCAGAGGGGTTAAAACGATATATTGGAATTGAAAAAGCCACATTAATATAATATTAACATTAATTAGGTTTAATTAAAAATCTTTTAATTAGACCTTTATACCCACATCATCAGAGACGATATGGGCGAGTAAAAGTTACTTGTGAATATTCTCGCTGTTAATTTGAATTGTGGTTGCTTTGTGACTGCAGGAACGTAAGTATGTTTGCAATGTAGTTAGGTTGCGGGTTTATTTGCATAGGGTCAAATCGGAAAATGGATTGTTATGTTTCGTTGTGGCTGTGATGTGGTCGGCATACTCAGCATCGACTTCGCGGACTACGATGCATGCAGTTTAAACAAAATAACGTAACTTTTTTTATTGTCATCATAGTATGTGGTAGCTTACGTATTATGAGTTATATCGCTTGATCTTTGGATAGTATGGCAGCGATGGGAAGCAAACAAAATATTAGAATAGAGTACTCGTCTATTTCGCCCAATAAAATACTAGAACAATATCCATCAGAGAGTTACCTAGAATATCATATAAGGTACAATGGTAGTACAGTACAATACTTGACGAAAATGGAGAGCATTGATCATTTTCCGCGGTATAACCACAGCCGCTGGTTTTCACTGCAACGCTCTTTGTTGCGCAGTTCGGACTGAAGAGGAAAAACTTTATTCATTACTTACAGGGAAAATAATATATATAAATATTAAATGAAATATACTATTTATATGACACATAAACATAATCAACAGGGTCCGAAACCGCAAAGCGGTTACCGTATAGAGTTTGTTTTATCTCAACATCTGGAACGGTTTTTTAGTTATATCACAAAGCGTAAAAAAATATGTATTTCGTAATTTCACGGGGGCGATTTTGCGAGCTCTCCCTAGTTATACAATAAATACTTACCTTTTGTCACCTTTTGATCTATGTAAGAAAGACGTAGGTACATTTTGTACTTGCCACTTTTTATCGCCTGGAGGGTGCTTTATAGTTTTACAACTTTTGTAATGAATATTCGCACAAATAAGTGTACGCCGCATTACGAGTAGAAGCTATGCCTAATTATTAATAAGTATAGTTTAATGAAACGTTAAAATAAGCAACACCTGATCTCAGATGAATTTATTTTTCATTATATCTTTCCAGCGTGGTCACGGTCTAACGGTTGCTTCGATGCTTTATTCTAGATAAATTCCTTTGTTACTCCTTCTACTGCCAATACTACTACCTACTAGTAGTAATAATGTTCATTTGATCACCTTTTGATTAGATGGTCCAAAACGTAAACCACTCAAAGAATTCCGGTTAAGGTTCGTTTGACTGCTACCTAACCACAGGTATCGTACGTGTACTAGTAAGCACAAGCACAAACGCTCATGCTTGGATTGCAGTGTAATTTATATTCAACCTTGAATAACAGATCATCCCGTTATTTACCGGTACTTGCGTGATAATTTGCGGACAATTGTAAGCGCTTTTAAATTAACCCCATTTTCATTTGAATACGAAGGCACAATTTTGAGCAGATGTAATTAAGTATGCAAAGTGCTTAACTGACTGACTGCCACACATTTATTAATTCTATTTTTCATTCAATTATTGACAACAAGTAAATAAATAAAAGAAATAACGTCACTATGTCCTATAAAATATTTAAATAAAGGGCCTGGTAAGGTTCATTCTCATGATGTGTAAGATATTACACTCACGGCTAACTTTCATGTCACGTCATTATAATAGACATCATGTGGACGCTTATTGTTATGAGTATGGCATTCCAGTAGACGTCGACTTAAGTCGGCTTCATGGAGAGGATTCCTGAGGGATGCTTTTATACGCCGCTTCAGTGTAGCGCGCGATCTCGCCTGGAATAAACGCGTCCTAAGTTTAATTAGAATACGCCCATGAAGTTTAGTTTCGTTTTAAATTTTACATAGAACAAAATAAAATATTATTCTAAAAAATACGAGTACAGCCACTCAAAATATTTTTAAAAGTGTAGAAAAAACACTTCACATACATTTTCCAATTTTACGAATTACTAGTGACATTGTCAAAGGATATCTACGTTTGCTGAGCAGCATGCTTTTCTTCTTCCTGACTGTTATTTTTATTGCAAGTAAGTTCATGACTTCTTTACCTTTTTAGACACTAATATGAAGAAATAGTCAAAAATAAAAACTGAAATAATTATGTATTTATTAAATTGCCGACTCAATATATAAAGAGCTTACTTAATGCCTTGTCGCATTTCCTACCAGCCAGTCTACAAGCCCTGAGTGATGTTGAGAATGCTAGGTAGGTGCAATTATTAAGCAAATAATAAAGCAAAATAAAAGTAGGCATATTATACTTAATATTCATTAAAATAGGGATAAATACAAATATATAATAACATACATACCTACGTACATATGTAAGACATACATACATAAATTACAAACAAAATGCGCATATATGTGTATATTATTATGTATAAACATAATATACACGTATATGTGCATAGCATAATTTATAAAAATTATTACAT